>VYZS01051643.1:0-12166 GCA_013400695.1 Neodrepanis coruscans | reverse complement strand
TTGATTGGAGGGTTTCCCCGTTACTATAAAGTTACTTACAGAAAGAAAAACAACAGTTAAAAAAACCCCAAGTTATTCCTCTTCTATCAGACTTAGACAACACATACATTTGAATGTTTTCATTTTTGCTATTCAAGTGGATGTGTAGGCTGTTCTGTTTAAAACTGGTAATAAAAGATTTCTGAAGCTTTAAGTTTATTTATATCAAAACACCTAAAATGCCATAGTTCACTCAAGATCTCCCACCTGAAAAAAATAAACTTGTCTTCAGGCACATTCCCTACAGTCTTGGCAGTGGCATTTAAAAAAAAAAAGTTATTACTAATGAAGTATAAATTATTACTATTATATATATCATTTTATATATACAATATTAACATTATTAGTATTAATAATATATATATTATTACTATCACACAACTAAAGCATAGATTGCAATCACACGTGTGCGCACACACACAGACACAGCCATTGTTAGTGGTACCAACTGTCCCCACGACCAGGTTCAGCTTTGAGTGGAATGCCTCTTTTGTTGTCTTTAAGAGCGTCTCTGGGTAAGAAAGGACTCATCTAAAGACAGTTCTGCACCAGTCCCTCAGTGTTTCCAAACAGGAAAGCTAAGCCAAGGACAGTTGCATCACTACAGCTATTATTCCTCTTATCCTCTTGAAAAGGACAGCTGGACTCCCAGGTACTAGTCAGGAGCCAAGTATGTCAAAGATCTATGCTAGCCAGGCATTCCCAGAGTACAGATATCTAGAAAGTAACTATTCCTTTCCTACGACAAAACATACCAGGATTTAGTTTGACCCTTACTTTCTTAAAATAAAGTTTTGTTTCCAGATGTAATGATGAGAACATTAATTTTAAGCCAGCATACAGCCTCCCTGTAAATAAAAGCGAGTGTTTCAGAGGTATTTTCTTGCACTTGACTGAAAGCTGCCTCAAGCCAAAGCCTGTCCATAACCTCCTCTTTCCAGCCTCTCCGTGTATTGCTTTTTGTAACTCTTCAGAAGATACACCTAAAAAGAAAAAAAATCCTATATATTCTTTAAAATACAGCAAAAAGCCTGCTTTTGAAGCTTAAGTGTACACTTTTGTACACTTAAGTGGAAGGAAAAAAACACCACACAAGATAACATCATGTTGTATTTCCATTTCCTTACAGCCTTTGTCATGCAGTAGGCATTTTCATTGGTCAGTCTAATGCAACACAGCATAATTTACTCCTTACCTTAGAAGGTGCAGAAAACTATATTAATAAAAATCTGCCTCATGAAACTTGGATGAAAGAGGAAGGCATAAAGGCAGTTCATATTTCACAAAATATTTTGACTACATTCATACAACTCCTCAGATTCTGAAATACTGACATAGGTAGTACAGTTCCTAGTCGAGATAGATAACTAAAGCCCAGTCCTAAAACTCCCAATGCACACAACTCTATAGAAACTTAAACAAGTTGTTTTCGTGGGGACTAAAAGAAACTATTTTGCCAAGATTAAGACAGACAATGAGCTTGTGCCTAGTGAATTCTCTGTGTGCCCTCAAGTGGAAACAAGTAGTTACTGCTACATAAAGAGAAAACCAGTTCCTACCACTCCGTTCACAGAAAGCAGCTGATCTCCACGTTTCAGGCCTCCATGTCTGTCAGCTATGCCTCCAGGGATAATTCGAGAGATATAGATTGGAGAATTTTGTTCTTTGCCTCCCATAATGTTAAATCCAAGACCTTCTTCGGTTTTGGGTAGCTCAACCACTCTGGGATGGGAATGACCTTCACTAGCAGCAAATGCAGCTACCGTGGCCTGTGAGAAACAAGATTTTCTCACTTACAAGAAATTAAATATAGTCCCTTTAGCTAAACACAGTGAGCAGGTTGAAAACGTATTTTAGCTCAAAGTACTTATATGTTAAGACAAATGAGATACATAGCAACATCAGCATGACAAATTCAGAACTCCAAGAATAAAATTAAAATGGAAGAAATTGAAAAATAACAAATATTGTTATACATTTTAATAACCCCTTAAGCTTATCCATTTTATCATACATCTAGATAATATTCTTTTGAATTTTATATAATCTTATCCTGCTTCTAAAATATTGTACTGTATGCAAGTATTGTATTGTATATTATGCAAGGAACAGCTTGGCTTTACCTTTGCTGTTGCATTAGCTCTGACTTCTGGGCTGCTGCTGATATCCACAGTTTCATACACGTGTTCATATACCTTGAAAGACAAAACAGTTTCAGTATGAGGAAAACAGGTATTTTTCTACTTAGATAATAAAACAAAGTATCAGGTAGAACTCAAAAATGTGTAAATCAAAAGTACATACCTTTAATAAGTTACTCCTGGTATATATACTCCTATAGATTCACTATAAGAAGTAGCTATCTAACATTCTATAAAGAAACCACTCTCCCAACATCTTTACTGCTCAATTAATCCATGCATATCTAGGTCTCAGCCTAAATCTTTCCTCCTTTCACAGCATTGAGACCTCACCATGACTTTAGAAATGCTTATGGCTAGGCTCACACACCTGACTGGAGTCATAGATGAAGTATTTTCTCTTGCTTGATTTGAGCAGGTGCACGCAAAATCACTTAAGTGTAGCTCTTCAAAGATCTCCTGAGACAATACATCCCTCACTGCAACCCCCCCATTTTTTTCTTCAACTGTGGCAACTAATTAAGTAACTTAAGAAAGAAACAGAACTGAAAACACAGAGGCAATGAGAATATTAATGCTAGGGAGGTCCTTGCACTGAAGGCTAACTCACATCCTCACATCTGCCTGCCAACCATTTGACTTGCTAAAAAATAAACACGAATGTCCTCCATAGGATGAAAACATTAAGATCACACCTGTGTCTACAAAGAGATTTTTAAAAATCATTCCATGGGTTATCAACATTAACAGCAAGGCATATTCAATCACCTAAAAATCTCCAAAAGAGTGCCTGGAATGAAGATGAGGAGGCACAAGGCTCCAACTCATGGTGATGTGGATTTGGCTTAAAGGTAACACAGGCAACTGGCACCTTGTCTGTTCTTACATTCCAACAGGATAACAGCCTGTTAGCTGCTGGTAAGGTCAGACTCTCAAAATAATCTTTAAGAAGTCATTTACTCCTAAGCCATTATTTTATACACCTATGTTGTCCCAAATTATTTTGTTTTGAAGGTATGTAAAAATACCTCTGTATGTAAAAATAGCTCTGTAAATCAAATTCAGCTTTTACGAAGTACAGAGTCAGGTTATTGCACTGAGCACAAAAAGGGAAAAGTAAACCATACTGGCCTTTAACTGAAGGTAACTGCTTATGCCAAGTTAACTTACCTCTCTTACGGCATTGCAGAATTCACTTTGAAGGACCCTTTGCAATGCCTGTAGCTTTTGTGGTGGCACTTCTCCACTTCTCTGTAGCTTTTCCAGCAATTCAATTGCTCTGCAGATGTCTACAATAAACCCAACCAACAAACTAATCAACCAAACAACAACAAAAAAAACCCAGTAATGAGGAACGCCTGAGGAAATTCAAGGTATGTGTGTTGTTTTTTTTTTAAAATTCAGTCAATGCAGCAGTCTCTGTGTGTGCACTTGTACACACTTTAAAACTATGTATCGGTTTCATTACTCATAAAACTGTGTATTTACAAAATGTTACAATAAAGCACTGTGCTTTCAGGCCATTGTAAGTCAACCACAGCAACCCAACCCTATCACTGCCATATGCATATTACAAAGACAATCTGATTTTTCTTCAAAGTTTAAATAGGATTGAAACATTTCATTGATAAATGCATATGAAATGTTGGTAGTGTATAATTCATTATTTATCTACTCCATGGATAGCACTTTGTTAACACCAGCTAGAATATTGTCAAATATTGTCAAATATTCTAACATTCCTTTTATATTCAAAAATTAGTTCAACTCAATATTTTCCCTACAAGAGGGCTGCGAACTATGTTTTTCCTCCTGAAATGCTTATTAAAACAACAAAACTCCTTTTGATATTCTCAACTGAAAGACAATATGTCTGTAGTCTACAATCCTGAAGCCCAAACCTCTTTGTCTCAGTTCCTTGAAATTCGCACCTAAGAGTTCATGTTGTCCATATTCTTATAAATGCTGCTTTGTGAAACTGAATTCCATGAAGGATTTGATTCCAGACCAGTATAAGACAGGCATCAAATCCGATGTGACATTCTCTTGGCAGCTCTACAATACTACAATACATTCACAACCCTCCCTTGTATTTCCAAAGTGTACATTAGTGATGATTCTGAAATATGCAAGTTCTTGAACAGAAGCAGAATGGTCTCTCAGAAAAGACAGAAAGGATTACCTTCATTATCACAAAGGCCAAGAAGTAGTGAATAATCTACTATATAAATAATGCACAGATTATTTTAGAAAAGGATGGAGTATGGGACACTGCTATGTCCCAAAGGCACTCCTTCCTTGTTTTTCTGTAATGAACCTTTAGGCACTCATTTTTCACGTTAACACATGCCTCCTCCATAGCAGCACACCATCACAGAAAACACGCAACAGCCACCAACTTCTCCTAAAAAACAAGTGTAAAAAGAAAGAGGAAAAGGCAGTGGGGTGCATGTTCTGAAATTATGGTGAAGTACACGGGCAGACAGTGATGTTCTGTCCACTTCCATGAATTATCCAGACCCACCTTACAGACTACTACATCAAGATCAGATGGTGCAGTTGATTAAACAAGGCATAACAACCTCACAGACTGGTAATCCATGGAATGGAAACAAATCCTTGATGGAAAAACACTGCAGTATTATCACTACAGCCACAGGACCCAAATTATTTCAGATGAGAGTTAAGGTTGCTATGTGCTATGAGAGCTTGGTGTTTTCTGGCAGGCATTTTCAAGCTTTACAAGCATTAGTTATCTAAAGCAAAGCAATATCAAAACCTAAATTATCTACTACTAATCCCACGTTCTACAGAGAACACATTCCACACAAGCATGCGTATTTGCCAATTGTGCAACTGCAAAATGAAAAAAATCGCTTCTAAAGCTTTTAATTTCCTAACACATATTTTGTATTTCATTTTAAATCCAAACTAGTTGGTGAAATTAAAGACATTATAGATGATGCAAAATCACTAATGTTCTTAGTAATCCTTGTGTTCGGCAAGAGCCGTACAAATTATCTCAATTTCATTAAGTCTCCCACTGAACAGCTTGAAGTAGAATGATCAAACACCAATAGCAGTACTTCCAATCCCACAACACTCCATATATCCACAAAAAAAGTCTAGCAAGTATATAAATTACAACACAGCCATCATTTAAATACTTGCAGACATTTGCACACAAATGATTATTTCATGCACGTAAAGAGCACAGTTCTATGCAGCCATCCTTGAGCCCAGGACCCATGGACCATGTTAAACTGTAAGGTGTATAAACTCCTTATCAGTCTGACCAGGATACTGCAAGAAATTTTAAACAGTGACAGCAATCCACTGATCCAAGCAGAAGTAGAAATGAAGACTCCAGAGCTCCATGTGATAATTTCTCTGGTTTTGATCTACATTTTTTTAATCAGTAAATTATATTCCCTACTTATATCTCCTAACAGACAAAATATTTAATAACACAGCATATACATTTATATTATATCATATTATGTAAAACTGGTTTGTTTGGGAACCAGCTATGTCTTTCAAAAAGTGCAGACTAAGAACACAGAATCAGCTTTTTAAAGCATGATTAGCATATGCTGAACTGGATTCCTTTTAAACAAAATCACAGCACAAGATGCACTTTAATAAAAAAGGGCTTTCAGATCAAAGGACCAAAACCCACAGCAGTCAAACACAGCATTAAAGTTGGATCCTCAGCACTCAGTAAATCTCCTCTCCCACTGCACCCCTTGCTCAGGTAAACACAGCCAATGACACTGTGCTCCTACAACAGCTGTTTTGCTTTACCTCGTTCAGAGGATCCAGTTTGAAAGTGCATTGGAGCATAACTTTGTACTGAACTGCAAGAGGCACTATTAGTCAAAAGCTGAAGATGCAATCTACCCCAGCAATACTTTGGGAAGGAACTAGTTTGGCTGGGAACAAGTGGCAAAATACCCAGTTCCACTTGGCAAGACAAGACTGTCAACTGCTGTGCTGGTGTAGTTTGCTTCCTCCTGAACTACTGCTCAGGACATGATCAGCTGAAAGCCAAATAGCTCCTCTGTTCCACTGATCCTTAAGTAACTGCACATTTGTTTGTTTTCATGGACAGAGCACAGTGGCAGGGTAATGAGGTGAAGAAGGATGGGGCCTGAGGTGTAACTCTGCAGACCTTTCAAGAGCAGCTAATCCACTGCCAAAGCAGCTGCCCTAATTAACAAGCTTTGGAGTAGAGGCCAGATTGCAGAGCGGGAAGCAAAGACCTTACACAAGCCACTATTTATGGGCCAACTGTATCAACGATTCACTTGTGGAATGAGAAGCAGGGTAAGCAGAAACAGGAAAACTGAGTTCTCTGGTAGGTAATGAGAGTACCAAAAAAATAAAGTGAGTATGTACTGTGTGTTATATGCCTACAAAAAAAACATCTACCACCACGAGCAAAGGTGGGAATGGCAGTGGGAAAACAACTCATTCAATCACCTACACTCCACCTAGTTGTTGTCCTTTTCCAAAACATGATTTCTAATTATCAGTAACATCTTCCCATTTCAATTCCGTTATTTGATCCCTAATGTCCTAAATACACAGATAAGGTATACTGTTATAGAAGCACGTACTCATCGAGCTCCTGTGAACTGAGGAATCACACTGAAGGAAATTTATCATTGTTTCTTAAAAGCCCTGGATAAATATCATAAACATACTACAGAAAAAATACCGAGCTAGGTCTTATATCTCTTCTGTTTCACTCCTAATTCCAGTTACACACTGCATGTAGTAACAATACAAATCAAGACTATACACTACAAAAACGGGATGAAAACATAAACGTGAGAGAATAATAAGAGTTGAGCAGAATCACGAACATGTGTAGGGAGACTCCTGTATGTGTCAGTTGCCTTCTGTCAAAACAAGTAACCTATGATTGCTAACACACACCTAACGGACCGCATTTAGAGCTAATAGTTGCCGTATTCAAGATCAAGTTTTCCTATGAGAGACACGGAAACAAAGGGCTGGCAGGTCGAGCAGGAGCGGGCGAAGGCCTTGTCACCGATGAAGGTGCAACAGACGCATCCACGGAAGGCCTGGGGCGAACACACCACAAACTGGAACGCGAGAAAAATCTCCGAAGGCTGCATAAAGCAGAGCCCGGGTCCCTCAGAGACCCCGGCCCAGCGACACGGCGAGCGATTCAGATGGAAAGGAGCCGTGCTCGAATCAGCCGCGGCTCGGCCGGGGGGGGCACGGCCCCGGCCCGAGGCAGGGGCGCGGGATTGACCGCGGTCCTGCGGCCGGGGCCGGACAGGGGCACCCGGCCGGGCCTCCCTATCTCTCCCTCACCTCCCTCTCCATCTCCCTCTCCCTCTCCCTCACCTCGCTCCAGCCGCACCGGCTCCCCCAGCGTCGCCATCGCCCCGCCCCGGCCCAGCCCGGCCCGGCCCGGCCCGCAGGAAGTGACGCGCCGCTGCCGGAACGGAGCCGCGCCGGAGGGCGGGGGCGGCCCTGCCCTGGTCACGGGATGCGAACAGCAGCGCCATGCACAGCTCTGCACATCTCTGCACAGCATTGCACTGAACAGCTCTGCACTGCACGCCAGTGCACAGCACAGCACTGCACAGCTCTGCACAGCACAGCTCTGCACAACACAGCGCTGCACACCAGCACGCACCAGCAGCGGGTCCCTGCGGAGGCAGACAGCCGTCTGACCACCCATTCGTGTATCCAGAGACTGCTGTGCCTAGGGACTGCACTGTGCCCAGGGACTGCCAGAATAACGGGAATTTCTCTAGAAAATGCCCTCTCCTGTTTTTTCCATCCGTTAAGGTGACTGAGGACTATTAACTCACTAAAAACACCACACAGGGAGAGCACATCTGAGTGCCCCTAGAGGTGGAGTATATACATGTGGGGTTTTTTTATATATATATATATATATATATATAATCTACACATACATAATATATGTATTATGCTTTGGTGAGGGGAGAGCAGTGGATGTTTACTGTGATTTCTGCAGGGATTTTGAGACTGCTTCCCATAACATCCTCATGGATAAGCTCAGGAAATGTGGGCTGGATGAATGGACAGTGAGGTGGATCAAGAAGTGGCTGAATGGCAGAGCTCAGAGGGTCGTGATCAGCGGAGTAGAATCCAGCTGGAGGCCTGTAGTCAGTGATGTTCCCCAGGGATGCAGACCAGGCCCAGTCTCAGTCAGCTTGTTTATCAATGACCTGGACAAAGGGACAGAATACATCCCAAGTAAGTTTGCTGATGATACAAAACTGAGGGGACTGGCTGATACAGCTGAAGGCTGTGTCCCTTTGGGGGGGATTGTGGTAGGCTGGAGATCTGGGCAGAGGAAAACCTAATGAGGTTCAACAAAAGCAAGTGTTGGGTCCTGCACCTGGGGAAGAAGAACCCCAAGTACCAGTACAGGCTGGTGCCTGACCTGTGAGTAGTTCTGCACAGAAGGCCCTGGGAGTCTTGGTGGATGACAAGCTGACTGTAAGCTGGCAGTGTGCCCTTGCTGCCAGGAGGGCCAATGGTACCCTGGGATGCATTGGGCAGGGTGTGGCCAGCAGGTCCAGGGAATTGATCGTCTTTCCTCTATTCCTTGCTACACTCCAGAGGCCATATCTGGAGTGTAGTGTTCAATTCTGGTGTCCACAGTTCAAGAGAGACAAGGAGCTACTGGAGAGGGTCCAGTAGAGGCCACAAAGATGATGATTAAGGTTCCGGAGCATCTCTCTTATGAGGAGAGACTGTGGGACCTGGGCCTGAGGGGATCTCATCACTACATGCAAATATCTCAAAGGTGGGTGTCAGGATGGTTCCAGACTCTTGTCAGTGGTGCCCAGTGACAGGACAAAAAGAAGGGCCATAAAATAAAACACAGGACGTTCCATCTCAGCATGAGAATTTCTTTGCCTTAAGGGTGGCAGAGCACTGGAACAGGCAGCCCAGGGAAGTCGTGGAATCTCCCTTTCTCAACAGATTCAAAACCCACTTTAGATCAAGTTCCTGTGTTACCAACTCTAGGTGACCCTGCTTTGGCAGGGGAGTTGGACTGGATGACCCCCAGAAGTGCCTTCCAACTTGAAAAATTCAGTGGTTATTATATATTCTATGTGGTTACTATATATTCTGTATTGTGTAAGATCTTATTATATAATGCATATAGTAATAGATACTAACATATAAAAGATAGGCAAAATATTTAAGCATGTAATATAAATGGTCTCTATATATTGTTTATGTATAATAGATACATTTTATATATACATATATGTACACATAAATACACACAGATATGAATGTTGTTCTGCCTGTGTGGAATGTGAGATGTGTTTTACATTTCTTATTTGGCACCAATTTCATCTCTTCATAGGGCTAATGTATTGACTGCAATAAATCACTCTAACTACAAGCATGACATACTTGTGCGAGTTTCTGCTGCTGCAAAAAAAGGAGACAACTTCAGAACAGTATTTATTTTGAGGGTATAACTCTTCATGTTTGGCTTTCATTTGTCTGCATTTTGTGTTTTTTGCTTTGAAAGAGAACAGTTCTCAACAGTTCTCAAAGCATCCACTAATGTGACAGTGATGTACTCGCTCCTTTCTGTGATTTAGTTTAATATCAGTTCCCCCCAGTCTGAAGGATGCTGCATGTAGGTTTCAGTGAAAAGGTCATACAAGTGGAATTTTTAGGTGAACAAAATTAAATCCTCACAGACTGGTTTCCGGTGAGAAAAAGTGTTTTAGCAGCTAGAATTGTAGAATGCTTCTGGAATAAAGTCCAGATGTTTCTATCACAGTGGTGCAAGAACTACCATTCGATTAAAAGTGATTGAAATTTCAAATAGCCTGCTCAGACTTTGGACAGATGAGCCTATGGAGAAGAATGACTGTTCAGCAATATTTAATAAATCTTAAGATCTTTTCCAAAGGGCATGTGATAAGAAGACATATTTAAACATATCTTTATAGTACCATTATTCTGACTTCAGTAAAGACTAAAGATTCAGAAGTTAAAGCAGCTGCTTTCAATTTCCTGTAAACCCAAGAAGAAGAAAATCTGAAAAGCAAACTTTATGTAGTGCTTCCACTGTCTACTTCGTATCACTCTCCAGCTTAAACCGAATCACTTCAGGAATTTGCACTGATTTTTACCTGAAGAAAAAAAAAAAAAACCCCCCCCCCAAAAAAAACCAAACAAAAAACCCCCAAACAAACCCTAACACAACAAAATCTGAATTTCTAACCCATTTCTAATCCCTAATCCTGAGCAGATGAACCGTTGTAATCAGCAAGGGTCACGATACAGAATGAGCATCTGTTGTGTTCAGGACCTTGTGAGTGTTTGGACTGGAATTTAATTTCACTTTTAGTTTTTTTCCCCCTGCTTTGTGATAATTTCTCTGCTGTCTCAGGCTGTATTTGAGACTCCAGTGTTCCTTGGCTTGTCCTTCTGCAATGACCCACTTCTCTGTGTACTTTTAGATGAGATATCTCAGAAGAAAGCTCATGAGATCAGAAAATTGTCTAGAAAACACTGGTCTGACTCCCAAGATAAAAGGTTTTTCTGTTTAGCTCTGCTGAATAGTTAAGTGTATGCTGTTGGCCTAAGCAGAAGTTGGACTAAACCTCAGAAGACTATCCAAGTTCAGTAAAGTGGTTCTTTCTCTCCTCTGGTACATGTGAGAAATTAAGTTATATATTAAGGATTTAGGACTGTACAGCAGATGGACTTGGCTGTACGATAGGCTACACATTCCTGGCTTTGTAAAGAGGCTTTTTTTTTCTCCAGTATTTTTGGCCAAAATGATTTATATATACTGTGTCTCAAAGGTCTGGTTGTAACAAAATGGATACAAAGTGCTAAGAGAATAATTAAGTGAAATTACCGTCAAACTGTTTATGCTTTCAAAAACACATCCGCTGTCCCCAGTAGATTCTTCATCTTCATACAACAAGTTCCTCTTGTACAGGGAGGAACATAAGTTTCAAAGGCATTGACTGTGTTTTTAGCAGTATCACTCAAGTTTAGTGAGCTGTGGAAGTGCTCTGTTACACATTGCTGCCCATTTAAAACTCAGGCAAAACACTTAGTCTAAATGTAGGATTTCCTTTTAAAATATTTGAATAACAAAAAATTAATATTACCCTTCTGTACACTTACCTAGGGCCAGATCACTTGCCGATGCAATACACGCAACTCTGCTGTCTCTTAAGTTTATGGCTCACTGGTGTCTTATCACTTCAGTGACAATTTAGGCAAGGTTTGGTTCCTACAGTACCAGGTGTTTTGCTGTTCATTGCAATAGCAGTAGGACTGGACCACGCTACCCAAGTAACAAGTAGGTATGTGACTGCTTTTTCTGTATGGTGCAGAATATACCATTTCCTCCACATCAACAAAGATGTTCAGAGGTTACTTTCTATATATTGGAGAACATATAGCAATTGTTTCCCAAAATGGAATCTTCAACTAGACTTTCTTCTCCCCATCAAAGCTGCCAAGCTGATAGTGCTAGAGATTAATTTTGTTTTGTTAAAATAGCCGATCTTGTCATCTTTATGGAGACAATGAGTTTGACTGATATTAAATGGATTACATTAATGGTATCAAACTGGTATCTAACATTCTCTTTTCATACCATTTTATCAAATTACTCTGGTTTCTAATTTTGCAAATATTCTGAAGAGAAATTACTCATATGCATAAAATAACCTCATATACTTTAATGGTTGCAGGATTGGACCTCAGGTTACACTCTCATTTATGTTACAATTGTTTCTGAGCGTAAGAGGCTGATAATTATTCCCAATGATTCATTTAGGATTATATTTTGAAGGGGTAAGTGCATCTTTGTTGTCTGATTATTTTTTTTCTGTTTTCTTCAGTCTGTGTCAGAGGACACAGTATAAGCTGCACCAGGGGATGTTTAAGCTAGAGATTAGGAAAAAATTCTTCACAGA
>VYZS01051639.1:0-17493 GCA_013400695.1 Neodrepanis coruscans | reverse complement strand
GTCTTTGCTTTTTAAGTGTTAGTCAATCCAGTCTACCTTTCTATATGCCAGACCACTAGACCCCACATGGAATTTTCAATTTCTCCCCAGAAACATCTACATAGCTTTTCTTCTGCTTTACCAGCTACATCTTGCTCATCTATCTCTTTACTAAGAAAAATGACCAAAACCACATTCTTGGTAACACTATTCTTAGCTTTTTGTTTCCCCTGTAGGAATGGCACAGTTCATGTTACCACAAAACAGACTTACAGAAATTTAATTGCCAAATCAAGCTGTAGCTTGAACCAAGTTCTCAACAAGCTGCATACAACAGCTACCTTTGTTTAAAGGTAGGCTTTAAAGGCTACATACCATAAAGTCTAGTATCACATTCACAAAACAGACGCACAAAAATGGGAGCCAACAGCAAGCAGTGACAGTCAGAGCTCATGACAAAGCCACATTAGAAGTGGTAAGATTCCAAACATTCTTCCCTGTCAGAGAGCAGCCGCAATTAATTGCAGAAGAAACTCCTTCCCAGAATACAAGCTTCTTATATTTTCTTTCATTTTATACCTTCTCGTTTTATGTCCCTGAGAATGAGCCATGACACCTATTGCTGTACCAATAGCAAAGTTGTACCACCTGACACTAAACACACCAAGAGATATATGTAGCCAAGTTGTCCTCTCTTTTCAGTTTGCTCAGTGCAAAATACTTGGAAGTATTTGTGTTATAGACTCACTGAAGTATGTAGCTGTAAAGAATTTGAAAACTATGAACTTCTTAGCACTGTTGTAAGGCAGAATCAGCTGCTCCAGTGTAGTTTCTGGGATATGTTTCTCCCAATCTTGAAAACTGGCATCCTATTCCTGCAGTTCACCATCGTTACCATCAAAAAGCATTCCCCATTTTCAAACCAGAAATGTCTTCATTGCTGTTTGCACAATGCCTGCTGTTCTCTTACTCCACAGAAGTTTTGCAGAATCAAAACATTTCTTTCTTGCCTCCTCAGTCTCCCATTCTTTGGGCTAGAAATCCCTATTTGTTGCATATCCCTGAGGACTCATGCTGATCTTTCGTGGACTTTTTCTAGTTGGTGCACAACTTCTCTGCGGCTGACACAGCTCTTGAGCAGGTTTGTTGCAGGTGCAGTGCATCTTCCTAGAGCTTATACTATCTTACCAATACTTTTTGCCCCTCTCTCTGCAACTAGAGGATAACATTGCCTCATGTTTATTTTGCAAGCAACTGAGATCCATTTCTTCCAAACTCCTGTCCATTTAGCCCTTCCCTACCTGTTCCCATTCATCTCAGTGCAGAGGTTTGGACTTCTCTTTTTTGAGTTACACCACCCTTTATCAGCTCAAATCTTGAATTCATTGAGATTTTTTACAATTCAAAACCCTTCTGAGATGTGATCACAGCACTTCAACAGTGCAGTAATCTGCAAATTTAATTCATTAAAATGTTGAGTAGTAATAAACAAAAAACAAACTCAGTCAAACTTTTCACAAGCATCTTGACTTTTTATCCACCATTTTCCCAGCCTCCCTGTAGAACAGGGCAGGTTTCTTGCTAATGAGTTCACCTGCACCTCCCCTCTGATTATAAAAACACAGTCCAGTTTTTCGTATCTCCTTGTGGTGATGCAGAAATAAAGATATTACTAATGAGGGATGAGATTTCCTCAAACATAAGCCACTGTGCATAATAAAAGATAGCTGCAAATAGTTGTGCCCAATCCAAATGAAGAAACCTCTCATTTAAGTGGATCAGTAGCCAGCCACTGCTTTGACTTTCTTTCAGGGATTTAGTGCATTTCATCTTTAATACTTCTATGGAATCAAGAACTAAGTTACACCGTTCTTTCTTACACGATGAGACAGAGCCAAAAACTAAGTAAAGGGAAAATAAAACAGCAAGAAGAGGTAAGATATCTCCTCATCACTGTAGCAAAGGCTAGAGATTAGTCTTTAGGGAAAATAGAGCTCTTGGTTTTGGGTATTTGCACTCTAAGTGGCATTTCTGGTTCACTTTGGGCTTTTGCATTGTACCAAGTGTTTAAGACCAGGCTCTCTCACAACCGTTTTTCCCTAATTTAGCATTACAACAGCTTCTTCACATAGGTTATTCCCTGAAGTACTAAACACAATTAAAAGCATTAAAAAGATCAATGTACATTTCTAGGATAAATATCTGGTATTCCTCTGTTGGTTGTCTTATCTCTAGCTTTTCTTCATAGTATTCTTTTTGTCTATATAAAATCTGATAATAATTAGTAATTTGAGAATGTCTAGAAGGTCAGTGTTCCTGCAGATAACATCCTCTTGGAGTGAAAACAATACAAAACCTAAAGCTACAGATGTGATGTTTATATGATTAATTTCTGATTTGTAATAGCAGACTCTTTCACATCCCTCATCCAAGGCTTCTGGTCAAAAACAGGTCACAGTCCTGGCCAGACTGACTGCTGCCTGCTGCACAGGTGGTCCAAGCAGCTACTCCCCTTCCCACCAAGCAGCCACTCCCCTTCCCACCAAGCAGCCAGATAAGCTGCTCAGGCAAACTTGGTCCCTGCCCATGGTATGACAACAGCTAAATTTCCCTACACTAAAGAAGATATTTAGGGTGCCAGCCCAAGAAAAAAAAGGAACAAAGCCAGGGAAGAGATCAGACTAGGAGCTAGAGGTCTAAGATACTTGGATATCTGGGGATACAAACAAGCTGAACAAGCAACTCTTGTACCAGAGCTTCCTAGCTGCAGAAAGAGGGCAGAATTGTCTTTTGTTTTCCTACGACAGGTATATAGAGAGAAACCAGAGAGATTAAAGTGAGTGATGTCTTTGAATATTGTGGCTGACAGCACAGTAAGGGCAGGAGCCTGGGGAAGAGGTCTAGCACTATGTATTTGTAAGCCTAGTGCTGCATGGAATCCACAGATCTGCGCAGAGGTCTAATAAATAACAAGCTAGAGACGAGGAAAGCTAGGGACTTAGAAAGCCATAAGGTGACCCTGTCTGCTTTGACTCGCTATTTAATAAAACTGAGATTTAACATTTTCTGAGGTTTCATGTAAATAACTCACAACCATCTAATACAGATTCAGCACAGCAGAGCTCTACTCTCTCATCTTGCTGTGAAATCATGTTATTCCAAATGCTCATTACTATGGCAGACAGAGCATGCTTTTACAGTACCTTTTTATGTTTGATGCACAAATCATCGCTTCTCTGCTCCCTTTACTATCCTTTTTCCTTGCCTCCATCAGGCATGGAGTAACAAGAGACCCTGCTGTTGTAATTTACTCTGCTCAGTATGCTATTTTGCTAAAATATTTTTCTTTCATATGGCTTCCCCAAAAATACATAAATATGAGAATATTACTATGGTTAAAAAAATCAAGCCAGTTAGGAAATGTCAAATTATCAGACATTCAGCATTCTTCAATTACCCCCCTTGTACATATGCATTCTGGCATAGCCTTTAATTAACATGATCTTGCCATTTTTTTTCCAGTGAAAACACGTCGTTAAGTGCCCAGAGTGAGTGAGGACCCAGTTCAGAGCATTCTGCTTTCTCCGTAATTATTAACAGGCTTATTTTCTATAATCCCCAAAACCCTGCTCTGAAGACAGACTAATTAATTTCTGCTTGCTTTCTCCCATGCCACTACAATATGTGAGTGCTTCAGAAACAACATGTTCATTTTCACAGCAGCCTGGGGAGATGAGCAAGGGGTAAGGACATGTGGAAGGTAATTTTCATTTTGCAAGAAGCGACCCAAAACTGTGATCCCCAGTAGAGGCCAGACTCAAAGCCAGTCCCCCTCTTCCCATTCCACCCTAAACTAGAGAAGCACAATGTTGGGCTCCACATAGACTGCCTGCATTTTGGTTGGTGACAGAGGCACCATGGGCAAGTCTCAAGGCATGTGACCCAACTAAGCCATCCCAAGGGATGAAGCAAGTTTGAATTGCCCCACGGGGTGGTGTGCACCTGGCTTTATGTGCACAGAATTTGTGTTAAAAATGGCCAAGTGTTTTGAAGTGTTTTGCCTAAAGTTTTCCAGCAAAATCAGCTTGCTTCAGAAATCTAGTGAGAAAGTAATCAACTCAGGGTCTCACACTTTATCAGAATTTGACAATCAAGGACCAGACAACTACTATAAGCTCTAATCCTCATAATTAGAAAATAATTGTGTCTGACCACATCCAAAATTGAGATTGATTTTGACATTCATACAGCACAGTTTTAATTGCTGTTTATAGCACATCACTTTTGTGTGCCCATATAATCAATTAACAGACCTGTCAGCAGCTAAACATGTCCACGTTTGCACAACAGGTCAAGGTGTGGGTAGTCTTGCCTGCTCTGGGTAGCAGATGGGCTGGTTCTGCTTTGGTCATTGCCACCTCTACCCAAGGTCACCTCTGATTTCACTAAAGTCAGGAGCATAGCCATATAGCCATCAGGGTCACATTAACATACAGAATCACAGAATGGATCACAATAGATCATCTGGTCCAACCTTCCTGCTCAAGCAGAATTCTAGAGCGCATGGCACAGGGTTGCATCCAGATGGTTGTTGACTATCTCTGTTGACAATCTGTTCCAGTGACAGTTACTCACATAGTAAAGAAGTTCTTCCTTGTATTCATGTGTAATTTCCTGTGCATCAGTTTCTGCCTATTACCTCTTGTCCTATTGCTCAGCAACATTGAGAAGAGCCTGGCTCCATCCTCTTGGCACTCTCCCTTCAGATACTTATAGACATTGATAAGGTCCCCTCTCAGGTATCTCTTCTAAAGTCTGAACTCCCTCAGCCTTTCCTCATAAGAGAGATATTGCAGTCCCCTAATCAACTTTGTAGCTTCTGCTGGACCTGCTCCAGAAGCTGTGTAGATGGGCAGGACCAGCTGCCTCAAACTGCTGGCAATGCTCTTCCTTGTGCATCCCAGGATACCACTGATTTCTTGGCCACAAGGCCAAGCTGGTTCATGGACAGTTTGTTGTCCACCAGGACCTCCCAGGTCCTTCACTGAAGAGCTGCTTCCCAGCAGATCATCCCCCAGGCTGTGCTGGTGCCTGGAGTTATTCCTCTGCAGGAGCAGGACCCTGCACTTGCCCTTGTTGAATTTCAGATGATTCTTCTCTGCCCATCTCTCCAACCTGTTGAGGTCCTTCTGAAGAGCTGCACAGCCCTCTGGGCTATTGGTCACTCGTCCCAGCTTTGTGTTGTCAGCAAAATCACTGAGGAGTTCAAGTCATGGATGAATAAGTTAAAAAATGCAGCCCTGGACCTTGAGGGACACCACTAGTGATAGGCCTCCAATTAGACTCTGTGCCTCTGGGATCTGCCATTCAGCCTGTTTTAAATCCACCCCATTGTTCAAATATCCAGCCCACGCTTCTTCATAAGTTTGCCTCTGAGGATATTGTGAGAGACAGTGTTGAAAGCCTTGCTGAAGTCAAGGTAGACAATATCCACTGTTCTCCCCTCATCCATCCAGGTAGTTTTTTCATTGTGGAAGGTAATCAGGTTTGTCAACCATAATTTACCCTTAGTGAATCTTTGCATACATATCCATATGCACTGAAAAACCTTGTTGCAAGGATACATGCAGTTCAGGGCCACATTTAATGCCAGAGGTTTTCATGAAGAAAACAGTCTGTCGGAGTTCAAGACTATACTTTAACCATGAAAGGTGAGTACAGTCATGTGGGTCCACCTCGTCCTGCTGCTGAGGAAGTGCTGTGAGGACGAAGGACCCTGGGAAGAATGCTCTTCCAGTCATAATGTGTTTAAGCATCACAGCCTGTCACAATAAGACTCGCTTGGCACAATGTGATTACTAAACAATGGTAACAGTCAGAGACCCTAGAGCACAAATTATTTTCTGAACCAGTGGCGTGAGAATTTTATCCAGCTACTGTGAATAGAATAGACATGACTAGGTCTGAAACACAACAGCTTAAAAATGATTTTCAAAAACTACATATGTGAAAAGCCAGCAGCTCAGGCACACAGACAGACAAATGATCACCACATTCAGCTACACATGTTAGATCTGTGCCACAGACCAAGTGCTGTGGGTGAAGGCCTCCATACTGAATGTGAGAGGCCTTACAGTGAACCACATTAAAAAACCTGCATCAAATGACATTAATCCACTGCTACGCTGTGTGCCCTAAAGGCATCATGGTGCTGCACCTTCACTGCCATGTTTTGTTCTGATAGTTGAGGACTAGAAAGCCTCTGCAACAAACCTTCAGGTGCCTTTCTCTCAGAAACCTTCATGATTACTCTCTTTAGCATAGTGGCAGCCACCTCTCTGCAGCCCCTTACAAGGCAAAGGTGTTTTGAAGACATATTAAATTTACTCTCAGAGAGAGAGAGGAGACAGGACAGACTTCAACACTGCCCCTCCTCCTTTCCTGAAGCAGTACTTAAGAAGTGTTACATCCTTCCCAAAGTCAATGGAAAACCAGACAGTCCTCAGAGTTAAAGATATACTTATAGGGCTGGGCTGAAAAATAAGCTTAAGATGGTTTTCCGAGTCACAGCCAGAAACAATTCCCCCAATTCACCACTTTTGCTTGAGATATTATAGATGGCAGTTTTTATTAAATCCTTGTATCAATGTGAAATTTAACATATTTTTTGTCACTCTGAGTGGCAATTCCACAGTATTTCCAAGAAGAATGCAAAATCCTAGTCTCTGCAGGACCATACTAGCCCATGGCAAACAGCCCTCTGAATAGCACACAGAATTCTATGAGAAACATGTAAGGCAAACTGTTCCACACTACAGCAAACACCAGCATATTTTAATCTTTCTCTAAAACCAGCCAAATGACAGACATTCATTTGGAAGAATTAATGTAACTAATTATATTCAAACAAGATAATCCAACTCCAATTCTTACCCCAACTTGCTAGCTAACAGGTAACTGCTTTTGAGTCTAAGAAAGTACAGGATCTTGCGGAGCAAAACCAATTTGTTTTCTGAATACTCTCATGGTATGCAATCATTTTAAACCTAAAGATGAAGCAAAAATTTTCTTTAGTAAGATCTTTCTGCCAAACTCCCCGAACACATGTGCCTTTAAAACAGGCTTGGACAAAATATTTTATGTATATTGATCAAATGACACCAACAGGCTCAGTAAAATCTTCTAGCCCTATTTTTATGAGCTGAGAATAAAGAAAGCTACATTTTGGAGAAAAGGAGAGCAGCAAACCATGGCTACCAATATTCAAATGGCAAAAACATCTGAGAGAATTCCAGATGTCAGCCGTGTGTTATGGTTTAATAGTTCAGCTCTGAGTCATAGCCACAAAAACCTGTTATGAAACACATGCCTGCCTGTCTCTGTGTGTGCACACACCAGTGTGGACTTCTTGAATCAGAAAAGTCATCATTTGGGGGGCATTAATAGCACTGGAGAAAAAGCAGTTAATCTGAACTAAAGTGGGAGAAAATTAGCACAGTTTGTCCTATGCCAAGGACCAAGGGTGCGATGATTTGTAGTTTCAACATTTACAAACTGAAGTTAAAACTGAAGAGAGATTAAACACTCACTTGTCAAGAGCATATAATCCTTTCAAATCCTAAAAGTCCAATCACACCCTGTGTCTCAATTAATCACTAGCCTAAATCACCCACACCCCTGCAATGTGAAACTCGCGAAAGTCCAAGTAAATTCTAGCCCAGCTCTTTCAAGTCGTAATATTTACACTGTGACTGACTAGGTCCTTTTAGCATTTTTTTTAACTTCTCACATAAAAGGAATAAATATCTGTTGCACCAGTATTTGGGAAGAGATATCACATGCCACATCTTCTTTCTGGTGAAGAAACATAGACAGTCATTTATTGCTCTGTGTGCAGTTGGTGTCCATGGGCAGCTGATTGATCAGATGATCCCCTTGCTGATTGATTTCAGCTTTCACTGGCTCTCAGTGGTCAGCTTGCAGGGGAGCTGGAAAGCAAGATATTCCCTCTCTGCTGTCCTCCAGCTTGGCTACATGACCAAAATAGGGACCTGCGTGCAAGGAGAGTAACACATGTTGGCTTATCAATTTTTCAGTCCTGAAACCAGTGTCAACTATGCCATGCTCCCACGCCCTGGCATCAACCTGCTCTCTCCCTCCATCAGGGGCTTAGGTATCTGGACCAGTTGGAGGAATTGGCACAGCAGTGAAATTCATAAGGAACTACAGTCACTTTGTGATCCACAAGAATTACATCCCTGAATATTTTATGATTTCCTGGCCAATTGCAAATGCTTGTTTGTATTTGCTCATGTGCATCCACATAGCTACCTGGGTATGCATGCAAACCTAAGCCAGATAGGCCAGCGTGTCAAGGGCACACACATGTGGAATGTGGTAACTACATTATAGGTGTGCACAAATAGACACACATTTTTATGAAAATCAGTCCTCTAAAGATACATTTAAAAAACATGTATTAGAGGATTTTAATGACTCCATGAGACGCTGTGGCATAGTGCAATGAAGCAGCTCAAGCAAAATCACTTCAAAGAAATTTATGCTGGAGACTTGACAGTGGAACGAAAAGGAGCAAACTTCAGCTGTGGGATGCACAGCAAGGCATTCCTTAGCAGCAGAGCTGGCTGAAGGCTCTCTGCTCCTTGGGGCCTCCCAAACACACTTATTAGCTGCTTTAATTTGTCATCAATTTGAAGAAACTGAAATTATGTTGATGCTGTTTCTATTCTGGTCTTGAAAAGCAAGAGGCAGATGGTGCTTGCTGAGTACCTGTGTGCCAACAGTGTACCAGAGTTCTTGGTCTGCCTCAGGGGTACCTGCAAAGAGGACAACCCTTTGCTTAGGAACTTATAAGAAACTCTAATCTTTCCTCCAAAGGTCCCTCCACTGTAAAACACAGATTTGGGAGCAGAGAAGGAAGGATGTTAAACCATAATAGAAAAAAAAAACCAAAAAATAATCATCAAACACACTTATGCTACAGTCTTAGCAAATTAAGATTTCACATGGGAATTTGGACAGGTGCAGTGTTACCAGATCCGGCAGATATGTAGCTGACCCTTATTTATCTTGTTGTGGCTTCCACTTAGCTGGGTCCAGCAGCAGTGAGGGTTTCAGATTCTGTGCGGCTGAGAAGCAGGAGCCAACTCTGTACTCTGGCAGGCATGGGAATCAGCCAAGCTCCAGCCCTGGGCATTTGCTTGGGAAGGAAACCTGTGCCCACTGGCTTCCTGTGTGGCCATGGACTCACACACACATCACCAGCAACACCTCATCACAGAGATATTGCTTATCTCCTGTGTGCAAACAGAGAACACCAGCTTCCCATGGCAATGCCAGCACAGCTCTAGACAGCCTGCAACACAAGGAGTGTTCACAATACCTTCTTTTCAAGCATGACAAATATTGCATATAAACCTGGCACTAATTTCAACAATTCCTGCAGAAAATCCCCAGAAAAATGCCTCTCCCTGAGCTGCTGCTGTTTCTGGGAGCTGCAGTGCAAAACATGCCCCAACAAAGGCAGAAGGAGTTTGGCTCTGCGGGCATGACTTGATTAAAAATCAGGCATGCCATGAGGTTTGCAGAAGTATATTACAGAGCAACAGCATTTACATGATTTTTTGTCTGCATTGTGACTCAATAGGAAACAGGACTCATGGGGGCAAAGCAGAGAGGGAACAAGCAGGTGATGCAGTGGGAAAAGGAGGTCCACTGAAACAGATATAAATACATTTTTTAAGAAAGAGATTAAAAAGGACATAAATGCCTCAAGAGGGGGGCATCACAACTCAACAAAGGTAGTCTTCCACCTCAGAGGGCTGAAGTTCGCAGACTGGGGCCACGGGCAAGGGCCAGTGGGTGTCAAAGCACCCCCTGCATGTGCTTGGGACAACAGGACATTGGAGGTTTCCTTAGCCATGGCAAAATAAGCCCTCCATATCGATGAGGCTGGGTGCAGACCCCACCAGCTCCCCCAGCGTGGGGCAAAGCTGCTTGATGTTTACCTGCATTGCCTGGGAGCAATTTTTGTAAGACGCTTTTTGATGACACAGTCTACCAAAATGCACAACAAACTCCAGCTGTTCGTGTCGGGGTTTACTCTTTTTTTGAATGATGGTTTTTCATAAAAGCCCACCCACTTCAGAAATACTGCCATGGAACTAAAATAAAATAAAATACGCAGTGGCGTTACTTGTTTCCCGGGGTCTGCTGCCAAAGACACGTTAGAATAGCTCCATCTAGTGGAAATCACCAGCAGCAGTGAGGGCAAACCGACGATCTGCGAGACAAGCTGTAGGAAAATGCCGGCAACTTTCTTCTTTTGAATGTGCCAGCAGGGGCTTTGGTTCCCATCCACATGGATTGTACTAGTCCCGTCTCTCCCAGCGTTTCAGGTCAAGGTACAGGTTTGGAAAAAACTGTGCAAAGCCAGCATAACTAGTATGTTTTATCCGGTTTTTGACATATAACTGTAATATTTACACAGTTACTGTTTTTTTCAGAACTCGGGCAGAGTCTGGGGCTGTGTGGTGGCTTCAAGCTCTGTCGCACAAAGCTCCACATTAGACCGTCTCCCAGGGGATCTCCTCTCTCACCATCACTTCCTGCCTTCATCAATTAATTTATAGCTGCATCTGTGCCTCGTTCAGCACTTTTTTCTCATCTCCGTTGTCTAATTTCCATTTTTCTGCACCCCTGTGTGTGTACTTCTAAACCGAGAGAACATCTGTACTGCAGAGCTCAAACACATTCCCGTCTTTAAAGACAGTTTAGATAAGAACAGAGTTTAGATAATTAGTTTAGATAAGAAATCTATGTTTTAAAATAATAATTACTCCCTCTTTTCTAGTGTACAGTCAGATCTATTCTCCTGTTTATCCAGACTCTAAATTTTATCCTCTGATAACAAAGTTTATTTAAAACTTTTTGTTTAAAGTCTGTTTAATCCATGTCCTGGTGTGCAAGAAGTGAATTTCATCATGAAGTACATGTTTTGCACTGTTACTCCTATTTAGAATCATCTAAGAGGTGACAAAATCTTTCGGACTTAAGAGGTCTGACAAACATTACATAAACTACACAAGACATCAGCAAGTCGCTAGCTTAGATCATTGAATATAGATGCAAAAACGTCCTTAGGTGAAACTGTACTCATCTACAAGGTGCAGGAACACTTAAATAATGCTAAGATGGATTACCCCAAAGAGAACTCTGCCTTGCCTTGCCTTGCCATGTTCAGGATATTTCGAACTGCCTTACTAAACACAGCAGTACTGAACACTCAGCACACAGGAGCAGGAGTAGCAGAAAGGCACAGCAACATGAACTCCAGGGATCCCATACAGCTGGCCTCAGTGAGGTCTGGGCTGACAGCAGTTTAGAAATGGGACCTCAAAAAAAAAAGCCATGGAAAATGCTGTTAACTGAAAATCTAGACACAGTCATGGCTGAAGGAAGGCTCCCTGGAGTAACTTGCCAGATTGCCCCGGCAGCAGGCAACCCACTAAATCTGTTACAATTGCCTGCTTCTTGTCCTTCCCTCTGATTTTTTCTCTCTAAGTAAGAACCTCCCAAGGTTCTGCTCACTCCACAATGCTGGGTATGACTCTTGCAAAGCTGAGTCCTATAGCAAGCCACACTTTGCTATTTGTGCTGCTTAGGTAGCTGAAAAACAGAAGAAACAAGAAGTAAAACTTAATAAAAGGATGATACGGGAGGCAAATTCTGGAATTCTCATCACGATCACAGGAATTTTACTTCCTGCTATTGTTCATTCCACCATCCTCCTCTGAAGAGTTATTCCCACTTGTGTGTAAAAAAGTTCATTTATACAGTACTATTGCCCAGACCCAGTTTGTATCATTTAATCGGGCCAAAAAAATCCTGTCTAGGGCAGCATCAGCACTCACAAACAGCAGCACATTGAAGAACACTGCTGTTTCTATCACATCAATACAACATGAGGAACTGCCTCTTTGTTCATTAAAATGCAGGACCAGTGCCCAAACGCATTGTTTCTTTAGATCCTCTCTTCTGTGACCTAAGAAAAATATACATCCTATGGTGCATTTCAGACTGAGAGAGACACATCTGTCCCAAGCCACTCAGCGCAGCTCCCATCAGCATGGCAGTGTGACAAACTACAATGCACACACTTGCTGGGAACACTTCTTTACACGTGGTTTTGTCTCCATGAGCTGGGGGTGACAGCTTTGATCAACAGCTACCAGAGCCAAACAGGCAGAGGAGCAGTGTAGCAGAGGGATGGGGGCTGAAGCGCTGACAGCCTACAGGTACTGCAGAGGATGTCAGGCAGGGGAGAAGGTCAGTTGTTCTCAACAGTCAACAGTAAAATAAGCAATGACTTAAATTAGAGCAAGAAAAACAGAGCTACACCAAGAGGAAAGAGTCTGTAATTAACAGCGAGTGTGATTAGGCGAAGGGCCCCATTGACAGAGGAAGTGCTGGCTATTGGCCAACGCCACCCCAGGAAGACTTCGTTGTCATCCCAGGGGAGGATGGAACCCAGCCGCTGCTCCCTTCCTTTTGGGCTATGGAGATTAGCCATCCCAGGCCTTGCCTGCTATGGTGGCGACTCTATAGCTGCTCCCAGCCACTCTAGCACAGCACAGAGAGCCTGGATACAGTTTCTTGAGAATTCCACTCCTTTTTTTAAACTTATTGCAAAAAAAAAAAAAACAACAACAAACAAACAAGGGAAAGCTATGTCTTCCTTCTGTCTTTCCTTTGAAAGCAATTTATATTTTGGAGGGATGGCAATATGCAAAGAACTAACACCAAGACAAGCTGCAGCACGAAGATCCAATGTGCTTTCTTTGATGGCAATGAAACTTTGCCAAAGATTGAGTCACCAAGTGAAACACTTTCAGGAGACTAATGAGCAACCTGCAGATATTTATCCCTGGCAATTCTGCAGGACATCTGCCCAGCAATCAGGGGGCTTTCAGGGAGATTTCAGGGGGTTGAGGAGTAAACCAGCCTGTCTATGACTTGGATCTGACAAACTCAGCAAGTCTAAATATTTGGTAAATTCTTCTCCTAGCACATAGTTTTGAAAAAGGAAAAGAGGTATTTGATTTATATATTAAAACAAACAAAGAAACAAACAAACAAACAAAATAAGAACACCATGAAAGCAGATATTAGAGCAGACAGAATTTCTCGAGCAAGCATCTGATGGAAGAAACAACTGGTGGCCCCAGGTCATTGGTATCTGCTGAGACCAGTGGACAGAGGGGTCATGGTCCCAGTGAGGACCACTGTGGGACAGCTCTGCATGCATGGGACCACTCTGCTCAGATCACATCCCTGGTTTGGTTGATTTATAAGAATTTACCCCTTCAAACCCATCTGCTAGAAACAATTCATTAGCAGCACCCAACCACAGCCTCAAATCCCAGTGGCCACATCAAGAACAAAACCCTGAATTTTAGCAGAGAGATTGGTTTGTTCTCCCATCAGCAAATCATACTGGTCAAGGATTCATGCTTGGCAAGGAAGGTGAGATCACTGCGAGCGTAGGAACTTCAGAGTCCAATCTCTAAAGCTTGGTGAAGACAAATGAACAAATGTTATGCTGTGGCAATATGTGTTTAGGGCATTGACATATTCCTGACTGGAATAGCATGCATTTTACCTTGTTACATCATGGCATAATCAGCAGTTACCTGGCTGTTGGATGCTCATCAGGAAAAGGCCATTAGTGTGAAAGATAAGATTTTGTTAGTATGAATAGGGGAGAAAGAGGGAATGAATTGAAGCAATCAAAACTGTGCTGAGAAACACTTCATGCTCCCAAGACAGCTGGCTAAGCATGACCTACATTTGGGCTTTTTCCTCATCATGGCAGTTTTGGGTTTCTCCCATTATTCTCACCCACTCTGACAGCCTGCCTCTGAAGCACAGCCTGCTCCTGAGGTGGCAGTCATCTGCCCACACAGTCTCAACAGTGGCCACGCTGTACCAAAGGGCCATGGAAACCCTCTCTCAGCAGGACACGGCTGGGAAACTTTAAACTCACTTTGGATGCAGCTACAGCTCCTCACCAACATTTCTTCTTGAAAACATCAGAGAGGTTTCTGCACAGGTGGACCTAGATATCCCTTGAAAAAAAGGGAGCTATGTGACCAGGGACAGGATGCAAGCACTGTGCATAGAAAGATTCCAAACAAATAGAGTGAGAATTTCTCTGGCTGTCTCTCCATAAATAGAGATTGTTCTTCTGTGGATTTTATTTGAGGTAACTTTCAAAAACATTGATGTGCAGGCACTTAGCCTGGTGTGCCATCCTATGGACCCCCTGGCTTCAGAGAGGACATCAGTGATATTTATTAGCAGACAGGATGATCAAACTTTCAGATGATGGCTACAGCTTGCTAAAGGCCAGGGGACACAGGGCTTCCTGACTCCTGTGTCTGCATCCTGAGCCCTGCCTGCTCAGCAGGAAGGCAAGTTGGCCACAGCTGGAACATGTGAAGCTGTCTGAAGTCCTACCAAATGCAGACTGAAAATAGCCAGGACAAAAACACTATGTAGGAAGGAAAGTGCTGACAGGAATTAGCAGCTGATATCTTGTTCATCAGTGTTTCATCTTCACAGGGGGAATGCCTCCTATACTCTCCCTGCAGACACTGTTTCTGTATAGCTACTGCTATTACGTTATCTTCCTTGAGTAGCTTGTGATTTTTCAAAAATTCAAAAGATGTCTTGAGGATCTCAGTGCTGGAGGTCCCTCTTGCTCTCTGAAACAGTTATAAGACTTTTCCTTGTGTCAAAAATGCAGCCTCTGTTTTCTGCTAAACAAAAAAAAAGACCTGGCATTCTTGCTCCCTGTGGAAGCAAGCACTTTATAATACTGATAAGTGCTATAAAGCCCAAATAAAACACAGTTCTCAATGATTAGTAACAAGACATTATTCTTCTCTCAAAACAGTACAGAATCTGACAAACTGAGCTGCACATGTCCTAATTCCTAGATTTTAAATGGATAATAGAGAAATCCAGTAGTTGTATCAAGTCTGACTTGAACAGCAAGCAAAAAATAAGAATTGAAACCCTTGTAAGCTTTGACTTTCCTCAGCTGGTCTCCGTTTGGTGTTGCTTGGCTTGGCTTTGAGGCAAAGGAGGTTCTTAGCCCTTGCACAGCAGGGCTGGACTGATCACTGAGAGTTACATTTTTGTTTGATTTGGTTTTCTTCATCTGGACATAGATATTAACCTTGCAATGGGAGGAAACAAGGCAGAGATAAAGGAAAAGGGAGCTGATGTGAGTTGAGACTATTTAAAGAACTTCTGACATGAAGGCTTTGAAATAACAAAAGAACATCTTAAAAGGAAACTCTGTTGCTAAGCGACATGAATTGTTGTGTATAGAGTTCCAGGGAGAGAGGAGAGAAACTGTTGTGGGTTAAGGAATGGGGGGAGGGGAGTTGGTATTTTTAAAACTTTTTTTGTTTTTGTAAAAAAGCAAAGTGGATAGATCCCGCTGTTTTGTCCCATCGGTGCCTGGCCGGCCAACCCACTCCCGCCGCTGGTCCTGGCCTGGGGGTGGCAGAGCGCAGAGGGCCCAGACCAGGTATGGCACAGAGGCCACTGGCCACTCCACAGCCCCTGGGGTGGCAGCCGCAGCTGCTGAGTGGCAGCGGCCAGGCAGCCCCCATGCCACCCCCGCCTGGCCCGGAGCCCAGGCAGCGAAGTGGCTGCCACGCTGGCTCCAGCTCGCACTGCCAGTGAAGGTGGCAGTGGGAGAGGCTGAGCGGTGGCGGCGAGGCGGTGCTTACCGGCAGCCGCGTGTGCAGCTCGCACTGCCTGTGGAGGCAGCAGTGGCAGGAACCGCAGCCAGGCGGCGCTGCCCTGGCAGCACCATGCGGAGCTGGCCACTGCTGGTGGCACTGGCTGGCAGTGGAGGCAGCGCCTGCCATGGGCATTTTTGGTGGAGTCACAATGTTTGCCTTGTTGCAAGTCCCAGAGAGGGGAGGATGGTGCCCTGGTGCCATGTGACTCCGACCAGGCTGCTGACAAATAGAAAAGTAGCACACACGAGAAGAAAAGCCTGAGAAAACGCAAGAACAGGGCATTATAAAGGCAGCAGGCATGGAAGTCCTGCCCCTTTTTTCGGTTTGGCTTTTGTCCTGAATCCCTCTTTGCTCCCCTTTTGGCTCCTGGCTCTTGGCAGCATTGTGGCTGGACCAACAGCAGAGGCAGTGCAGTGCTGAGGACCACGCAGCTTTGAGCAGTGGTATCTCTTCCCCTTGGGGTCCTCTGGGGTTTCCTTTCAATCTCTTTATTTTTNGATTTCTGATTAATTCCATATTCTGGGGCGGAAAGGAGCAGAGCACTACTGTTTTCCATGACTTGTCTATTATTAGTCTTGAAGTGTTTAAGTTCCCATTAGATCTTAAGGATACTCTTTTCCTGCTGATGTTCATGCTATGCATGTTCTCTACAGAGATGCATATTCTCTACATGTTCTCTATTTTTATAGATAGGCTGGGGGCTGTCGGGTGGCTATCACAAGGATCTGTGAGTTTATGGGTGCTGGCCAGAGATCCAACCTGGAGACAGCTGGCATACCAACTCTAGCAGCCATTGCTCCAATCGAGAGAAAGAAATTTAAGACCAAGTCACCACGGCCAGTAGATAATGATAGGAACCCTATCAGGGTCAGCGCAGGAACCAGAGCCCATTGTAAAAACAGAGTCATTGTCTTTCGAGGCCTTGTGTAAGCTTAAGAAGGACATTGTGCATCTGCCAGGTGAGTCACTGCCCTCCTAGTTGCTTTGAGATTTTGTAGGCACCATCCTTGATGGCCATGAGGCGAGGAACTTGGGAGGCCTGTCCAGTATAGATCAGGAGTTCATAAAGGTCCAGGAGCCTCTTAGCCTCTGGAGAAGATTTCTGGCTGGTATCAGAGATAGGCACACTAGTGAGCCTGATCTGTACCAGCAGCAGAAGCCATGGTACACAATGGAAGCAGGAATCCAGAGGCTGAGGGAGCTGGCTATCTTGAAAATGGCCTTTACTAACAATGGACCCAACTTCAGAGACCCAGATAACATCCAGTGTACCACCCATATGTTCCAGCAACTGTTATGTCTGGCACCTGAGACCTGCCTCCAATTCCTGGCCATCCTTCAGTTGGGGTACACTGAGGACATGGTCAGCAACATGATAAAGAAGCTGAGAACATATGAGGACACCGTTTGACCTGTGTCCCAATGCCAGATGGCCCCTGTAGAGTTGTTGGTTAATGAACTTAATAAGATCGAGAAGGACATCACCAACAAGGTAATTAAAAAGATCACACCACAGCAGGACACAATCCCTGTGGTGCTGGTTCAAGCCAGAAGATCCAGAGTCAGGACCAAATGTCCCCCAGCCAGGAGAAGTAGATTCCCCTCAAGGACGGAACTCTGTATTTCCTCCTCGACCATGGAAAGGACATGACACGGTGGGATAGAAAGCCCACCC
>VYZS01051630.1:6920-29220 GCA_013400695.1 Neodrepanis coruscans | reverse complement strand
AACTTGTATCTTGTGATGGCATTGTAGAAGGTATTCTTGTCACCTTGAGAACTTTCCACTCTTTCCTCATGCTGACCGCTGTTTCCATGGAAGTCTGTGATGTGTTCTGTTCAAAGTATAATTTTTAGAATGTTTGCTTAGAACAGAAGAAGGGAAAAATAACTTCTTCAAGGCAGAGAAGAAAGAAAATATACTCTAAACAGAAAACAAAGTCACCCTCTCTCTAAAACTTAATCCTCAATTCTACTAAATCCCCAGTGAATACCAGTTCTGTTTGGGATGGAAGTGTTCAATGACAACATGAAGGAAGACATGTCAGGTTGCAAACACAGAACATGAAATATTTCCACTTTTTGTAATTATCACCCAGCCTTACCAAAAAACAGATGGAACCACTTTCAAAGCTCTGTGTGTGTGCCCTTGTGTGTGCATATGTATGTCTGTTTTATGGACGGCTAATTTAAATCAGACTTGAGATTCTAGTCAAGACAACAGCTTCACTGTCTGAACCAGCTTGTTTCTGTACACTTATCATTAACAAGAAGAAGAAAAATTGCAATCAAATTTCATTCATCTCCAAAGAAAAAGAATAAACCCCACACTTTCCAGTAGCAGCCCACTATGCAGTACTTGCCTGTATGACGGGTATAAGGAGTAGCACATACTCTGGACTTGATTCTGACTGAAGTTTCACAAATAACTATAGCACCTATAGTTTGACTAATGCAGCTAAAACCCCAATAAATCTCTCCCCTTTTCCCTTATCCTTATTACGCAGCTTCAAGGTCAAACTTTATTTATGCATAATAGGCAGAGAGTTCCATCTGCTTGTGCAGGTACGTGCAGCAGGAGTTATGAGTGCCCAGGGTCACCATTGTAACCCAGATCCTCAACAGCTGCAGTGGATTATCCAAAAGACAGCGGTGCCTACACCTATTCCTTCAGCTCAGCCATACTGAGGGTATTTTAAATATTGCAAAAACATAATTCCGGTCTTCTTCAAGACCTTGCAGTGCAGTTCATTACTATGAAGTGTCAAGGATTCAAAGAGAGGAACATGTAAGAAAGAAAGCAGGTGACTGGGGATTGCAGCAGCATTGCTGCTAATTGGGACAATTGCAAACAGTGTAATACATGTCATTGGCTTTTATTATCCACCAGAAATCCCTCCAGAAAAATATAAAATGATAATCCAATTTTTTTTTTCCCGTCTTAACGGCTGTTTTACAGTAGTCTGCCTCTCTTGTCCCTCAGAAGTGATATTGTCCAGAAGTATTTCCAGACAAAAACTATCTTCTAGGACCGCTGACACTGGGACACAGGCATTAAGCAAAAATAAAGTAAAGAAATCCCAGATGCAACGGAATGAACAGTTAAAAGGCAGAAAGGTAAAATATGTGCTTCTCTGCCTTGCTCCAACTGGGTGACATGCTAATAGGTTTCTTATTCTGCTTTCTTCTGCTAAGAGACTGGAAGACATATGTCAGTTTTCCACCTTAACTGTGCATTTTCTAGTTTGTTTGGATTTATGTCAGAACCTTAATGGGATTTAAATGGAATTTTTATATGTGAGTAATATTCTGCATTAATGCAAGAACTTTAGGTTGCTGTGCTACCAGCTTGATTTGCATAAAGGTTTTTAAATATGAAAGAAGAATAGCCAGGCTATTGTAGATGGCAAAGTGAAAAACAAAAAGACACTGGCATAATAGTAACAGGAGGAGAAAATTCCCCCAAAACATTATCTTGTGAATGAGTTAATTTTCTAACTATTTTCTAACTATACAACTGGGTGTGAGAGAAAAGCCTGGAGGTCATGCTAGTCATGAATATTTAGCAGCTGGAGGGTCAAGGCTGGATTAAATGGTGAAGCAGAAAGGTCAATGTCATGGGTTTATACCTTAACATGGAAGATTTTCTGCTCTAGTGTACTGTCTGTGTTCCATAAATGTAAATTGTCTGTGTCACATGACAGTTCCACGCACCCCACACACTTGTGTGTGGAAGTGTCTGTTTCCTTTAAGTATATGCTATGTTGTAGATTTTGAGATATCATCTATGAATAATAAAAAAAATTAAGGTGTCTTACATGGAAAAGGGTGTTAATATGTAATTGCATATTACATATGTTTAATATATGTTACGTTGTCCTTCTACTTCCAAGTCCTGGTTTATTCTTGAGTATATAAAGTAGGAGTAGGAGAGTACTTAGTCCTTTGGTAGTATTATTTCTTCAGAAGGAGAAGTTGAGGCACAGAGAGTTCTGAAGATTTGTCATGACAGTTTTATTTGTGGCAGTGCTGGGAGTAATATTGCATCTCTTCTTACTCTTGGTCCATTTGGTTTTCCAAGCCTCAGCTGTATGTGAGCAGTTCTAAGCTCCTGATGGAACTGACATGCGAGTCAGTGAATTTTCCTGCTGGCATGTTATTCATTCTTAGTGTACAATTATTATTTTTAAATAGATTATGTATACAATGCACTTGGTTTACAGACTACTCTGCATGTGAATAATATAGCACAATCTTTGTTCGGAAGAGCTGACAGTCTAAGGGATTGATCCTGTAAACACTTATTCATGGATGATTTGCTTAGCCTTCTATAGTGGATAATCTGTTGATCTGGCCCCAAACTAATTAGATAGCTTGACAAAGAAGAACAATAGGACATGCTAGATAGTGAAGGAGGGAAGTGGTGAGACGCAACAATACATAAAGTCTTAGGAAGAAAGAGGATAAACACAAGCTGGTTTGGATTTGATTCGCTTCACTGTGGCAGTGTCTGCACAGAAATGCTATAAAGGATGGAGCTTAGGCCCTGGCATGAAGTGTGTCTGCTTTCCTCCAAGCCTTACATTTTGCTGTGTGTTCAGCCTGTCCTCATGGCAGGTGATAGCTTTGTCTTGACCTAATCATTTTCCTTTATGGTCCATTTCTGCAGTCAGTTTCAGAGGAGTCTTCTCAATGGTCTTTAAAAATAGGTGAGACTGAATATAGTTCTGGAGAGCATTGGAGAGTGCTGTGTTAAACCGCGGTTTCTGCAAGCAATTGGTAATTGCGAAAATGGCCAGCGGCTCAGAGGAAGACTGATGCTTCATGTGAATGACTTAGTTCCAAGAAACAGAACTGCTGCAGCATGTATACTTTCATGCAAAAAACCCCTTTATTAGGATGATAGTACTTCGGAGTTGAGGCCTGGCTCTTTATTTCCTGCGTAAGCAAGACATGCAGTGCCAGGGTCCTAAGACACTGGTCTTGTGCTCCCTCCTGAGATTCCTGCAAGGGGTCAAGCACTGAATCTGAGTTGTGAGATTTCATGTGTTGGTACTCATGAGCTTAAAGTACTTTATCTGGGTAGAGGCCTGGATAAGCACTGTCTGAGTATGGTTAGTTTCTGTTGAATTGTAATATTTAGTTTATACTTAAAAAACATGTTTGTACTTCCATAAGTGATGCTTGGACTTGCAGAGGCCACCACTGATCTTGTTTTCATGGGTTTTGCATTTAAAGGCTGTAGTAGGGTGTCAAGACCTTGGCAGGAAAAAACTCAAAAAACCAAACACGCATTTCTGTGTGGGAGGTGACCCAGGGCAGACTATCAGTGGAACTGGGGCAGTGAACGGTGGAATAGAAGTACCTGTAACTGGATATGTAAGCCTTTGACTGATGGAGTTAGTAACATACTGTTTATAGGTACTCTTGAAGCAGTTTCCTGGTATCTGGCTTCTGTTTTCTTTTTTCCATGATGTCAAGGCTAAGAAAAGTCCACTTACAAGCATTGGCAAAATGATTTTTCAAATTATTTTCCAAAATGATTGTTTCAAATTATAATCCAGGGCACTCATTTAATGAACTGGTGGTGTTTGCAACATGGAATGCATCACAGGTAACTCAGGAATTATGTGGTATTTATGCAGCTGCCCATTGTGCTGGTGAAGAGATAGATGCATTTCACTAAGTTGGTCCCAGATGGAAAACTTTTCTTTAATGCTGAGGCAGGTCAATTCTATTCTTACTCTAATGCAGAAGTTAAAAGGGAAAATGAAGCAAAGTATGGGAAAATATAAAGGTGTTATACAAAATAAAATATTGATTTTTAAAAATACCGTAAAAAAACTTGCTTTCCTTCTTAATTTTTTCTTTTATATCTAGCAAATGTATATAATATATCAAATATATCTAAGAAAATATTTCTTCCTGCTCTAATGTCAAATGAAACAAAAACTTTCTGCTGCAGAAAACTCTTTCCTTTCCATCCCCCCCCCCACTTTTTTTTTTTAAAAGGAAATATATATGCCTCAAAATCTGCAGGGATAAAAGTTTAATTATATCTTAGTTGCTTGCTGTGATTTTGAAATCAGTGCTTTAGTCTGAATAAGTACTCGGTGGGTTATAAAATGACATGATGAATATTTCTATTTCTTATGTTAAAATCTAGTTTTTATGAGGTAATTGGCAATAATGGAGTTGACACTGGGTTAGCAGATGTGACCTGAAATTGATATCAAGAAGTTTTTTTTAAAAAAAATGAATGAATGAAATTTTTTAAAAAGGACCATACTGTAGGGGAAAATATACCTGCAGCATTAAGGATTCATCCACTCATGTTTTGCATGACAATAGATCTGCAGATAAGGATATGTGAATAAGCTAAACTCCATATAAGCAGTTCTTATCCTGATAGAATTTTATGAAGACTAGCTTGTTGGATTGTGTAGAAATAAACTATAAAAAAACCCCAACTGATATGGAAATAAAAGTTTAGACACAGCTTATGTGAATAGATCAGTCCTAAGAACAGTAGTCTTCACTCCATAATGAAAATGATAGATGAAACTGGAGGTCAACACTGAAATGTTGGGGAGTTTCTGGACCATGTTAGAGATAGGGACAGAATGCAGGGACAGCTTTGAGGAGGGACAGTGACATTGCTAATGGCTGATGGTTGGACAGATAAAAAGAGGCCTGATGCAGGTGAATTGGTGGAGCCTTGGTGGAGATTACTTTCTGGCAGACAAATGTTTGATGTCAGAGTCTGTTTCTAGAAATGTTCTCATTTTGTGGCCTCCCAGCTGAGGTCAATGTGGTCTGTTGTTTAGACTATATGTTCATGCATTTCTGCCATATTATACATTGTAATTGTTTCACAGTGCACACAAATTCTGTAGAGTGCCTCCATTTCTAATAATTAATCTTCAATTAATTAATTAATTAATTAATATGTATTTCTCTGAATGTGAATGTTTTAAAGGGTGCTTCTGGGTTTCTGAATAAGCTGCTTACATCTCTTACAGATCTTCTCCTCAGAGAGATAGAAACAGAAATGAGTGTGCTCATAAAGAAAGATTTCTTTACCCTGAGAGATGGTAATTCCATGTCATGAATCAGACAAACTTCTTCCCTCTGAGTTTCCAGCCCCCTTTCAGCCAAAGACGTCACTAAAAATGTACTTTAAAGAGGGAAATAATGATTCCATAGTCTGAAAACCAGACTCTCTAGGAATGAAGCTAGGAACTACTGCTCAGAAAGACTGGAAATCAGCTGTACCATGATCTGCAAGTCTTGTCCTACCTTTAGATAAAAACTGGAGTAATGCACAGGCTCCATATGCCCTGACATTTGATTTGTCTCTGATTCTTCATCACTGTATCTGGTGCGTGGCACATCTCTTTTGCTTCATATTATATGGGTTGTATCAGATAAACTGGGAAATACAAAGATCGAAGGTTGAGATTTGCCTCTGACCAGAAAGCTTTTATAGTTTAGTTTCCTGCTGAGCAATCCTGATATGTGAAGAATCAATTGTGCTAACTGCTTTAGGGGAAAATATCTAATCGTTACCTCAAAACATTTCCCTTTTGGCTGAGGTAGAGTCTTTCTTGTAGAAACTGAGGGGGAAAACAGGAGAGCAAGTGTTATGGGGTGAGGCAAATGTTTTAATTTTAAAACCATTTTTTCATTTTCCCTTTTCTGTGTGGGAGCAGGGGGTGCTTTGAACCTTTTTCTTGTGTTTCCTAAGAGAAGGATGGATGAGTGGTGCCGGAAGGTTGGAGCAGCGTGGCTGGACATCTTGTCCTGAGAATGCAGAGGGCAGGGATGGTGCCATCTCTGCGCACCCCCCGTAGTGCAGTGGGCTGATGGTCCCATGTTCCCTGTTGGGTGCAGGAGGTGTGGGGCCAGCCAGGCCCCATCTCAGCAGGTTGCAGGGTGTGCTGGGGCCCTGCGGGGTCGGCCCAGCTTGGTCCACAGCCCCGCAGAGCACACCAGGCAGGGACAAAGCCACCCCCACCCATTCTCCTGCAACCCTGCAGGAAGCAGAGTGGACGTGGGGCTTCCCCAGCCACCATGAGGTGGGCACCAGTAGCGTGGGTGGAGCAGGGCTGGGAGCACCACGCCGCTGTTTGGGCTGTGGCGCTTGGCCCGTGCTGGCCTGGGGCCAGGGCTGGGGCAGTGGCAGGATGGTGGCAGGCATGGCAGGCATGGCGCCAGGCATGGCGCCAGGCTCCTGAGGCTGCGTCTGGGGGTGTCACCCATGGGTGACACCCCAGGGCCTCTCTGGGCCCCAGCGGCAGCAGGGGTCAGTGTGCAGGGCAGGGCCAGTCCCCGGGCCAGCACTGGCATGTGGAGTGGACCCATGGTGGCAGGGCGCCGTGTTGCTGGTGGCCCCGGGCCCCCAGGTGCCCCATGGTGCTGGCAGGGTGGTGGCAGCAGCCCCTTCTCCCAGTGAAGTGCAACCACGAGGCATTTTGGCGTGAATGCTGCTATGTTGCCTCCTGGTAAAGTCTCAGGGAGGGGAGTAGTACCTAGCGCCACCATCCAATGGAGAGGTGGCATGCCCCAGAAGGGTGCCATGAGAAAATCCGAGAACCAGCACCTTACGAAAGGGCTGAAGATGGAAGTTCTTCCTCTTTTTCGTCTCCCTCGGTGCTGAGAGAGGCATGGCTCTGTTTGGTCCCTTGCAATGCAGTGTCACCGGAGATCAAGCAGTGCCATCAGGGAACCACCTGGAGGTGACATGAATGTGGTATGTCTCTTCCCTTGGTTCCCCCAGGGTTCCTTTTCATTGTCGTTTTTTTCCAGCAGGTCTGGAGTGGGACCACCGCCATCCACAGGCCAGCCTTCCATCCTTCCCCATGCTCCACAGCCCAGTAGCCGACCCAGAGCAGCATAGTTTGTTTTTTAATTTTTGCGATTATTATTGTCGGGCTTACTGCTTTGTTACATAAATTCCTTTGGTTGTTGTCTTTCCTATTAAGTCTCTCGGCGCTCAGTAGCACCCCCTAGTGTCCAAACTAGGACAGCGAGTAAGACAGTAGCACTCTAAAAAATATTTAAAAAGAAGAGTTCTTTGCTAGTCATGATAAGTACTGTGATACTTTTCTCAGATCTCTGTAACTCTTCTGTAACATAAACAAATTCAAATCCATCTCTATTAAATGGAAACCAGTTTTCTTGTAATGACCTGTGTGTCTGATCTCTAACTTATGTATATAAACACATTTCTTGCGTCTTCTGTTTTGATCTCTAGGATGCACTGACAATCATTTAACTAATGAGTGTGTATGAGCCATGTAGCACAACATTTATGGAGGGCTGATAAGGGTAGCAGTCAGCATGTATGTGTGTATATCCATCCTACCACCCTATAAAAGCAATTGGTGACAAAGTGAATATCCCAAATGTATTTTTGTTACAGCATTTTTATTTAGATATTGTTTTTAAACAGAATTTTACAATAACAGACTTTTTTTTCAAGGGTTTGACAGAGATACGATAGCAGCAAAATAAGTAGAAATAAAAGAGAGTGTTGTGGGATCCCAGGGCTACTTGACTGCTAGAGTAGAAACATAGAGTTGGCTCATCCACCAGTGCAAAGTGATTTCCATAAATCAAAGGTGACATGTGCTAGTTGGTGATTTCTTACTTCCTGGTAGCCCTTTGTTTTCAGTTCTGCATTTACATATTTGGCTTTTATGTGTTTACTGAACATGGGATGATGCATAAACTGGGCAAAGAAGTACAGAAATCATTTAATAAAGGCCATGAGAAAAGGCGTTACAGAGGGTCAGAGAACAACTTCCAGCTCTGCTTGCGTTTTCTCACAGAATTTTCTGTTGAAGTTCTTTGCCTCCTTTGCCTCTCTAGTTGAGCAGTAGGTTTATAATGTCTATTTTAGGGCTGATTAAGTGTTAGTAACAGAAAGTTTTGTGTGCTTGTGAGGTTTGAATGAATCTTGGGATTTTGTACAGAATTACTATAACAGCTATAAAAAAGAAATATCATGAATAATATATTCAGAACAGTTCATGGATTGGTCTATAAAATATGAATTTTTTTTCATCAGTTTTCTAGCTGTTGTTAGGAAGGTCTTAAAGTGGATAAAACCTCCTTTCAGTTGACCAGTGGGTTATGGCCAGATTTCTTTCTTATTTAGTATTTCAGTGCCATACATAATTATATTTATTGTTAACTATTTCTTATTGACTGCTCTTACTTTGTCTTCTCTTTGTTTGTATTTCTGACATGTTATATTGTCTCGTTTCTAACACATTGATGAAGATGCAGACATATATTGGAGTTTCAAATATTTTTTATGAACTTGGTGATTACATTATGATCCTAGAAAGAGATATACTGAGAATATAGAAATAGAAATTAAGAAAATATAAAGGCAAAAATAAAAGGAAAAGCAGACACATTTTGACACTGAGGAATATAGTTCCTGGGGTGTATTTAATAGTTTAATTCGAACATAGATTGCTTGAACAGAGGATTTCTGCTACCTGATTACTCTGAATGGTTGCTGAAATAAGTGGGATAAACTGCTTCTCTTTGGGATGGCAAATATGGTGGTGTTTAAAGAACATTTAATAAGGATGCAATTCAGGCCTCAGTGGGCGCATAGATAAGAAGTGAGATTTGCTGAATGTCAATCTGTTTGGCCTTTCTAATGAAGTCAGGCTAACTCAAATTCTTGTGCTTCTCAAAGGAACTTTAGGCCAAGTGGTGTACACTCATATGGCTTGGATCAAATGACTATGGCTTATAATCAGCTTCAATGTGGATAGTTTCATCTTTCTTTTTTCCCTTTTGTACTTTTTCTTCTTCTTTTGTTTTTTTAAGTTTGTATTCTTGCATTTTGTTGCTCATTTTCCTTTTTTTTTTTTTTTTAAATCTAAAAATAAAAAGAAAATCTGAAAAAATCTCTGAGTTTGAGAAAAGTTTTTGCACGGCTTTAGTTAAAACCTCATAGCACACAGAACTACCAATTAAATCAAGACTGCTCTGGTCAGGACACTATTTTTAATAATATAACAAATAGGAAAAACATTCTTTCATAATTGAAACAGCAACTAAATATGTAGTGAAAGAAATCATAGTTTATGTTTGAATTCTGATAACCCAGAGCCAAAAGGATAGGCCTTATGTTGCTGATCAAAATTAATCAAGGAATATCTTTTCTTCAAATTCCTAGAAGTCAGTTATGAGATTTCTTACAATTATGCCAGGTACTGTTAAAGAAAGCGGAGCTCTTATGACTCTTCCAGACCTGTTTGATGTTACTGGGCAACCTGCCAAAGTCTTCTTTTTGTATGCCAAGATGGTAATTATTGACACTTCATAGGGAAAGGATTTCAAGAAGTCACATCAATATTTCTTCCACAATCAGAAACTGGAAATGCCTCTATAGTGAAGAGATCTTGAAATCCTTGGGGATTATATTCCTGGACTGAGTGAATACTAGACAGTACTAAGAAAGTTAACCTCAGGCAACCAAAACAGAAGCCTGGAGTGGAACTTGAGCAGAACTATTTGAAGAGAATAAATCTGGTGAGGAGTGGAAGTGGCTGGGAAATCTGTATGTGCAACATGTTGTCTCTTGGGATTGAAAGCGTATTATGAATCAAAACTAGAGCTCAGAGAGGGGCTGAGAGGCTTGACTTTACATCCCAGGAGTAAGTCACAGAGCTCAGGGGATGTGACACCACACAATAAGAAGGTTGGAGCCATTAATTTCTGTGCTTTCAAGGTTTTATACTACATTTGTGTGTTGCATTTGACTACTTATCTTGGGTTTTCCTCACAGTCCCCAGAGTCAAATTAAATTTGTTTTGTAAGTGACGTCTTTAGGGTAAAGGAAGGATTTCTCACTGAGTGAGCAGATTTGAGACCAGAACATGCAGTTTTCAGTCATTCTGATCCCTTTCAGGTGTGAATTTTAGCACTGGCACTAGCTGTTATGCTGGTTCCTCTCCTGCTTGTGTGAAATGAGTGTGCTTCCCTACTAAGACTGACACATCCACAGAGAGGTGTGGAGGTTTATGCAGATTGCTATTAAGAATTCATACTTGACCAGCCCTGAGCCACAGTGCTTTTAAAGACAGATTGAGAGGGGTTGTTCAGTCTGGAGCAGAGAATGCTCCAGGGATGCCTCATAGCACCTTCCAGTACCTAAAAGGACTGAAGAGGGACTTTTTATGAGTATGTAATTATAGGACAAGGGGTAATGGCTTTAAACTGAAAGAGAGTAGGTTTGGATTAGATGATAGGAAGAAATTTTCACTATAGCAGTTCTGAAGCATTGGAACAGGTTGCCCAGATAAACTGTGGAGGCCTTTCTCTGGAAATGTTCAAGGCCAGTTTGTATGGGGCTTTAAAAAACCTGGTCTAGTGAGAGGTGTCCCTGCTCATGGCAGGGGCATTGTAATTAGGTGATCTTTAAGGTCCCTTCCAACACAAATTATTCCATTCTTCTATGATTTCTCTCCTGCACTGTTATTTCAATACTTTTGATACTTGTATATGGTTATCAAATCCTGCCCCCTGCTCACTGCTTTGTCCAGCTCCATATGCTTAAGAAGATGTATAACTTTTTAATCATTCCTTACATATTCCAATGTGGGTCACTTGTAATGCTAGCAAGCCATAAAAAGCAGAAGATACAAAGTTTGAATTCCTACCAATATTTGCACTTGTATCTGTTTATTTCTATTTAAAATTGAATTCTTATTTCAATTGCTTTCTTAGTTAGAACTGCAAGAAGATCTCTCTTAACCTGCCTGAGAAGTACCAAAGACACTTAAGCAATTTCAAAATTAATTTGAAGTTACTCAATATGTTTCAAAGTTACTGAGAAAGGGAAGCAGACTGAAAGAGAGACAGCAGGCTGAATAGATGCAGCGAGTTGTGTACATCTTATTTCTTTAAGAAACCCCCCAGAAAATGTTAAAAGGAAACATTTATATGGTAACTGTTACATGGTTACATTTATAGGACACCCATTACATTCTCTGTATCTGTGCAAAAAGTGTTTGTTGCAGGGCTAATTCAAGTGGCCAAGATGAAACTGTACTATTTCAGGATATTTTAGCCTAAGGAATAAGAAAGACTTAAGATAAATAATTAACAAATTCACGTGTTAAGCTAAAACTGATGATATACTCTAAAAAGGGCACCTTTACCTGTGGTATGCAGCTCAGTTGCCTGAGCTTTGTGATGGGGAGGGACAGCCAGGGACAGGGTTAGCACCCTGTCAGCACCCGAAGCCAAGATATCCTCTGCTTCTGCAGCTGTATGCCAGCAACTCGTCATGTGCTGTCAGCAGGTATGTTTGTATTAGCACAGGATAGTCAAGTGTTCACTGCTTTATGAGCTGGAAGGTCAGCTACACTTGAGTTTCAATCTACCATCCCCTGCCCTCCATTAAGTTAGCTGCCTGGAGTTTAAAGCACACTTTAATCTGTGATAGAAACTTATAGGAGTCTGCTCAGGGGCAACACTCCAGCTATACCTCAAACTAATTCATCAATCCCCACGAGACAGTGGGGATTTCTTAAGGAAGATACCTGATGCTAAGAATGTGTCTGTACAGGCCAGAATAGCTCTTTATGGTGCCATATTAGGAAATATTCATAGGACTAGGTTAGGAATGTCTGTGATGGGAAGAAAGTGGTTTAGCAAAAGGAGACATGCATTTCATTATTGGAGAGTAATAAATGAGTGTGAATAATCACTCTTATTAATGCTAAGATCAACTATATTACTGTAGTTTGAAAAACTTGTTCATCAGCTCTGTGGAAAACTCTAATGAAGAAGGAGATGAAGGGGAGAGAAAGGTGGTGGTGCAAGGGGACTCTCATGGTTTTACCACAAAATTAGCTATTCTAACAAGAGATGTCCGAGAGAAGCCACAGACACACCCCAAAAGAAAGAAAACACACAAATATCACAGTTTATTTTACACACACACTGAAAACCTGATCATAAAGTGCAACAAAACAGACAAATTAAGCTTTCCCAGTGCCCGTGTTGGGGTGAGAAACGCTCTTTCTGGGGCTCCCAGAGAGACACCAGGATAATTACAGAAGGTCCGTGGCCGATCTGAGAACCCCCAGCAGCGTGAGCCTCCGCTCGGCTTTTCCGAAGAAAAACACTCAAAACAATTAGAAACCGCGAGCCCCCCCTCCCTTTCCCTATAGCCCCCAGGGAGGGATTTTAGTGCTGATGGAAGAGATGTGGTCTTTGAACCCGGGCAATAGCTGCCAATAATAGCCAAACCACCCACCCCCGGGGAAAGAAAAAAAAAAACCCACAAGGGAAAAAAAACGACCCCCCGAGGAAGAAGTCCGCTCCCAGGAAATCACGAGAGAAATGCAATCCTGAGAAAGAGAAGTCCACTCCTCCGAGAAAAAGGAATAATCACAAAAAGACGTGATCACAAAGAAAAGAAAAAAAAAAAAAAAGAAAAAGCTTCCCCCTCCCAGGAAAATACCACACCAGGCTGCTGTGCAGCGCCACTAGCCAATCCACATGCGCGGGGATGGAGGACGATGCCGCTACCATGGTGAATCCACACTGAAAGAGAGATGCTACCACCACGAGCCCGGAGCTCAAAAGAGGAAGATGGCGGTCCCAATCTGCACATGTGTAGATGGGCCCTAGGGGGCTGGCCCTCCTTTCATTGGTCAGCACCCCGGAGGCCTGCCCCATGTGTGCAGTTGCTCATGGGAAACGCCGCGGCAGTCCGGAAATGACATCTGCGCCAGGAGGGCACTTCTGCTAATGGCGGCCGCCGCCAGCGCCACGTGCTCCCGGGCTGGCCACCGCCCCACAGTTGGTGCCGGACTCCACTGGGCTGCACCCGGGGGGTCGCAGGCTCGAGCCCCCGCCCTGGCGGCTCCTGCTCCTCCCATTGGCGGCACTCCCCCGGGGCGAGGCCGGGGCTGTGCGGGGCTGTGCCGGGGCTCGGCACCGGGGCTGGGGCCGCGCCTCCAGTGGCGGTTCCTGGTGGCGCGCGCCACCGCGCTTGCTCCACTCACCTCACTGATGCCGCTCAGAGGGACGCACATGCTGAGCACTGCCGCTGCCGCTCGGCCGGCACTGCCCGTGCTTGCCCGGGCAGCGGGCACATAGGCCAAGCAGCCGGCGCCACCTGTGCTGCACCACTTGTGCTGCCACCGTTACTCCGCCGTGGCGCGGGCGCAGCACGGCCCAGCCGAGGGCGTCGGCACAGGCGGTGGCAGCGTGGACGCACAGCCTGCCCCAGTGCAGCCCCCACTGCTCCACGGGGCCGCCCAGATATTGCTGCTGCTGTGGCTGTCGCTGCTGCCAGTCCCATGCGCGCAACTGACGGGCTCCCACGCGACCACCGGGGACCCCGCATGATAGGAAAAAGGACTGGTTTTACTTTCACTTTCTTACCCTACGACAGGGACAAAAGCCTATGATGTTTATAGTGCGTGTTTGGCTTGGTACTGAGTCCAGAGATTGACTTGACTAACTGATTGACTGGCTTCTGGTCCAGACTGAAAACAGTCACCTCCTCAGCAAGAAGGTAGCGTGATGATGCCTTGAGGGGTATGCTTAAGATTTGAGAATTCACTATAGCTAGGTAGCTCGATAACTTAGAATATTGAGAGCAAAGGACAGCCTGTCTTTCACATGTTTGTATTCTTCTATATAGATAAGGGGGATAGTAAGTCAAAACATAGTTAGGCTTCTAGGCCTAGTAGGAGCTGGACTGGGGTGGGGATAGGTAATAAGGGACCATCCTGTTGGGTGTTTAAGGGGCACAGTATAAGATGGGGTTTAGTTGGGTAGTGTGTGATGGGTGGGCAATAGAGATTATAAAAATGGAGAGATTGTTATGAGTTTCCTCTTTGGATCATCGGACATCACCAGTAAATCTGCGCTCTCCCTTTACTGTGTGTTTGTCTCACTTCTTATCTTGATTCCAGCAGGCAACAGTGGTAGGGCTCCTTAAGCCACCTGTCAACTATCAGTTACCATCTCCCATGATATGTTATTCAGCCTGACAGGCTGTTTCAGGTCTTTGGCAGTGGCCTAACTAAGCTACTGGACTTTGCATCCAGACTGGTGAAGGGGAGGAGCTATTTCAGAAAGTGTCTTCTGCTCAACTCTCAGCCTGCTCTTGGCCTTTTACCTATGCTGCAACAGAGCCTCAGCTTTGCCCTGTGTTTCTTAGAGCTCCAGGAGTTGCAAGACTAAGGACAAGACACCAACTCCCAGACAAAGAGTTTCTGTGTGGTGGGCATTGAGTTAGTGTGCAAGCCTTGGCCAGCTTGCAGTCTAAGGCGGCATGGGATATATCTGACCCCATGCCATGCCTCCTTCTCCTCCCTCCTGTCTTTTACTCTCCCCTTTAAAACACGATAACCTGGTTTTCTGCCTCCTAAGTCTTTCTTAGACTCATGATTTTGCAATGAGTTCAGCAAACAGTTCATAGTCTAATGAAGAGACAGAGGCCTAAGTATTTGGTTTGTAACTTCATGTCTGTGAGTTACTACTAACCACAGTAAAATCTAGTGAGATTACATGCTGTACATTACATTGCCATGCTGTTCTACTTAAAGTAATTAAAAATGTTTGCATATTTGCATATTAAACAACTGAACAAATTAAAAAAAATGCTAATCAGCTGTGTTTCAAAAAAATGTGGAAAGAAAAATGATGCTGTCTAAATAGTTTGGAATAGTCAGACCTATTCCATTACACATCTGTAGCAAAGATAAAGATTTAAGGCAATTTTGACACCTTAAAGCAGAACTGTTAGCACTGCATAGACTTTCAAATCCGAAGATGATTCAGCCTGCTCACTTACTGCCTTCCACATCTTCAAAGGACCATGGCTCTTTTTTAATCTTTTGGCTTTGCTGTGAAGCCATAAGAAGTTATTGACTTTACAGGCAGTTTTAGTACACAATCAAGAAAGAAAAAAATGCTGGTGTACTCTGAGGCTGAGTTCAGATCTTCAACTCTTTGTGTCACTCCCTTCTCTGTGCTGAGGCAGAATTTAAAAGTGCAGAACAGATGGTGAACTGTTATACAACGTTTTGTTTTTTGACCCCCTTGTTGAGCCAAAATTCTCCGAAGACTTTCGGGGAGTCTTTGGCTATCTCACAAGTCTTTCAAATGTAGTTGGAAAAAGCTTTCCATAATAATGTTGCTTGATTATAATTAGATGCAGTTTGAACTTTGGATCCGAGCTCTGACATCACCCTTCTTGGAACAGCTCCAGGGTAAGTGGAGGCTGGAGGCCTTCCAGGGAGCATGTGTTTGCTTGCTGGTCAGTTTCTCAATGAAGTGCTGCCTTCTTTCCTTTCAGGCCACTTAAATTTCCATTTGCCTAGTGCCAGAAGGTGCTGTTAGAACAGATGCTTAAGTCACCAACCTCCTTGCAAAAACTGGAATAGAAACTGAGACCGTATGTTTGAGTGGGTTTTCCCTGAGCTGTGGGAGCAGAGACCTCTCCCCAGTTTCACTAGGGCAAAGAGCTCAAGTTTCTTTGACCATCATGAAAGAAATGGAAGGTAAAAAGGAACAGAAAACCAAGAATCCAGGAAGGGAACTGCTGGGACTGTGTCCCCAGCTGAGTAGTCCTGGAGGCCCTTCTTCCCACAATGAGCCTTGAGTTGAGGCTTAAGTTGTCCTTCACTATGTCCAGTGTGAGTGAAGGAGGACTTTGTATCCATCCTCACAATTACATCTGTATGAAACAAACTTTCACCGATATCCCTTGCTCAGAAATTCTGAATATTAGCAGTTTAGGCTAATGTCCAATTAATGTACATTGTAAAATAATGTTAAAAAAAGTGTGATGAAGAGGCTCAAAAATTCCACACCAAACTGTGCAAAGATCAAGAATCCAGTTTTGCATCCTGATCTTCACTGTACTTCAACACTGTAACAAATTGACTTTCCTGTGTCCTGAAGTTCCTACAGTGACATTGGACCAACTTTCATCTCAAGACTACACATGATATTATTTTCTTCAACTGTATGAGATGCCATAAGATGACCAGAGGAAGGCGTTCAACTGGACATTTTTTCTCATTCTTTTATTTTATACTTTCACCTGAATGGCTCCTTGCAGAATGCTTTAAAAACCTTCTGTCCTAAATTGATAGAAATTCTGCCCTTTAGCAGAAGCTTTCGATGAAGTCTAAATAACAAGACATGAAACTAAATTAATGTAATTTAAAGGTGTAAGGTCCTAAAAATATAGCAGTGATGATAAGTAGTCACTTCACAAAATCACAGAATATGCTGAGTTGGAAGGGACTCATCAGGCCATTGACTCCAACTCCTGGCCCTGCACAGGACACCCCAAGATTTACACCATGTGCTTGAAAGCATTGTTCTGTGTTCTTGAACTCAGATAGGTTTGGTGCTGTGATCACTTTCTGAGGGGAGCCTGTTTCAGTGTCCCCATTTTGCAACATCTAACCTGAAACATTTAGAAGAGTCCTGATTCTGTAGATGAGCTGGGTACTCTTGTAAAATTTATGTAGTGAGAAGCTTTAAGTAGCTTTAAGAAATTTGTGAATTACATACAGAAAAACTGAGAAGTAAGTGTTCTGTTTTATCTTGGTCTTGCTTAGCATTTGTCTTCTCTATTTAGAAGTAAGGACAAGCAGCATTAATTACCTTTCCAAATGTTTCTAAATTTGGAAGACTTTTGTTTGAAAATAGTATGAATGAAGGACTAAAAGCCTGTCTAAACATGTTCAAGGGATAAAAGTGTTAGTATCTACTTAAGCATCAGTTAATGTTGAAGAAAAATCATGATGAAATTGAATAAGTCTAATGGAAAGGAAGCACTTGGGAAGCACAGATACTTACAGAATCTACTGATGATAGCTCTATTTTCATGGCCTGAAATTATACTCTGCCCTCTATAAAAATAAAAATAAGCCCTAACAGTGAAACAAGAAGACAGAACATTTTTTTTCCTGGTATTTTGAGAGCTAAGCACTGCAAAGGGAAAGTCATAAGATGGAAGTTTAATATGCAGCTGAATTTGGTCAAAGGATTTTCTATCCTCTCAAGGACCTTTGAAATCTTATTTTCTGGAATTTTCTGACATGCCACAAGAAACTCAGAGAAAGGAGTTCCGTTAGACCTTTTGTTTTTATTTTCTTTTAATTTTTTATCTGTTAAATGTGTAAACCTCTAAGAAGTGAATTTGTAAGGTGGATTTGAATGAGAACAGGATAGTGCTTGTCTTTATAAGGTTAAAAAGATTGCATTTAGTGAACTGCAAATTACAAGACAGTGATCAAAAATATTGTTTTAAATGTCATCACAACGGATGCAGTCAGTTTGAATGAAGTAGGAAGCTGTATGGCTGTGGTATTGCTACATACTGATAACAGGGAGTACCGTGAAAGCTATCAGCTTTCAAACTGCTAAATGGAGGCGGATGTTTCGTTGGTCCTACAGCAAATGCTTGTTTGTTTACCTGTAATTTTGTAGTTTTCTTATAGATTAGGACATGCTTTCTTTCAACTTAATGATCCTTTGCTTTACATCTTTACATATCTAGGATTTCTGGAGTCCAATTGTCAAAAAAATTAAATAAATTTTCCCCCTTCATCAAAAGCAGCAGAAGCTAGGAGACTAGTAAAATATGCTCAGGTTTGGATTTCTGATAATTCAATTTAGGATGCCAAAACTTTATTACACCTTGCCATCCTGAAGGAAGAGAATCAGCTGTGCATTTCTGCCCTCTTTCACTGTCAGCCTTATATCCTAGTGCTTTCCTCACTCACATCCATGCCACTATCCTCCTGTACCACTCACTCCGAGGTGAGCTGGTCAAATTTTATATTTAATGCTAGAATTCTAGTTTGTGTCTTCAACTTTTCAGACAGGGCCCTGGGGAGAATTAATTTAGTTCAGCTGAGGCATTTGCAGCCTCCTCTCTGACAGCGATTACACCATCATGACCTGTCCTGTACATCTAACACTGATGTATTCATAGTTCTGAAATCTGCATGCTGGGCAGGTTTTAATGCTAAATCATGTTTTTTCATTGGTTCCTATTTATACTGCAGCAAATAAAAAGGCTTACATTAGTGCAACGGGCAAGTGGATCTCTTTACGTCCTACCATCTCAATGTGATTTTCTGAGTGAATTAAATGGATGGACTAGCAAAGCTGGCCCTGAGACAGACACATGCTGTGGGGAAGCTGTCCCACAGAGGGAACCTTACTCTGCCAAATCGTTCGATGTTTTGTGATATTAGGTCAGGTAGATGAAATAACTTCCACTGGTGATGACAAGCAATGTTTGAACAGAAGGCCCCAGAGGTAAAAGATCATCTTAATCAGCAGTTAGCTTGAGAGCAGACTGGTCGAAGCTCCAAGTACAGCAGGTAGGCAGATCCTCAGCAAGGCATGGGCCTGGTTATCCTGTGGGGTATGTGGGAGCAGAGCTCCTGTAGACAAGCCTCAGCCAGGGACCACAGGCTGCAGCGGCTGCACCGGGCAAGGAACAGCAAGTCAGTCCCGCCTCTGAGCAGTTTACCAGGATGAGCAAGGAAACAACAGATGGAGACAGGCAGACGGAGGAACACCAGGAAACACAGAAAATATTAGTCAGCATCATAGGCAGTGACCTCAGCATACCAGAAGTCTAAATGTTGTCAAGTCTTTTGTGAGCAGCCCAGAAAAGGAGTGCTGTAAAGACAATGTTAATGGAAAATAATACATTTTTTTTTGCAGAAATTTACAGAGAGTGGCTTCTGAACATCTGGAAGAGTGGAAAGCAAAGCATGAACGTGTTTGAAAATTTATTCCAAGAAACTTTCAAGCTGCCTAGTAGAAGAATTTTTGGGTGGGAGCCTTTTAAGAGGCTTACTCCTGGTCCAGAGTAAGAAGAGATGATAGAAGACATGGTGATAATTTATGAAAAATCTTTCTATATAAATGAAAGATATGACCTTTAAAGTATCAGTCTGGATATGGGTGAATAAAATGCTACTTGTGAATGCTAAAGAAAAATAAGGTGTAATTTTTTTAAATACTAAAAGAAAAGGAAAAGGAAGTGAACGTGGCATAGGACTTGTTGGTGAAAAAACATGGGGGACTGCCATATGGACACACAGAAGGTATGACCCAAGCAAGCCAGTGTTTCTTCTGGTATAGTTAGTTCAGATCATGAACTTGCTGTGTTGTTTTAATGAGAAGGGAAAGCAGGTAAGATGATTGTCTTGAAGCCATATACAACCTAGCCACAAATAATATTCTGTCTGAGTAAAAGAGAAGAACTCACAGGTATGTCAAAACTGACAATTTTCCTCAGTGGCTGAAAAAGAATTGGAAGCCCAGGAAAAAGTGGGTGGTAGGTTGCATTTCTGAGGAACTGGTAGATGATGTTGGAAGAGACCTGGAAATGATAGGAAATAAGACCAGAGCTTGGGGAATCTTGAGTGAAGAGTCAAAACTGATGTAGGTGATGAAATGTAGAGGAACAGAAGCAAAAATAACTTATTGGAAGCCCCATCCAAATGAGGAAGAGTGGGAAAAGAGAAAGAGCTAGAAATGGATACAGATAGGATCTCAACAAAGATTGAAGTAGGAGAAGCAGTTGGCTAAACAGCATTAGGCATCCCTGCCTCTGTGAGAGTCATGATCTAGAGGGACTGAAATTTGGAAGACGAAGAAGAGATTGCATTCCAGGAGCAGCAGTGGCTGGGGGTGATGATGGGAGAGAAAAGCAACAGATATGAGATGAGAAAGGACAGAATGGCAAAAAATAATAGCAGTGATGGCATGCAAGATTGGGGAGTGAGGGCAGGCAAGCATTGTGGATGGGTATGTGGGCATGAATTAAACTAATGCATCTTTCGATTCAGTTTCAGTTTAACAGAAACCATTCTGGTCTGGTACCGTTTTCAGCTTGATAACATTTCAAAATACTAGTGTAGGTTCAGCTTCTATTCAAGAAAAATAAAATATTCAAACTGATTTATTGCTAGTTTTAGTTCAGCTCCCTGGAGGTAAAATTAATGTGATACTCCAAGAAGCTGGTGTTAGAGAAGGGTGGTGATAATAAAAATGGGGAAATGGAGGGAATAGATGGAGAAGAATAAAAATGGAAAGGAGAGGAGGAGGAGGATGAGATGAAATCCTTGGGTGGGAGCAAATAGATTAGGCTAAAAAAAAAAGAAGGAAGATAAAGAAACCTTAAAAAAATGCTGTGAAGATTTAAGATAAATAACGTTTGGGAAAAATCCCATTCACAAAGAGTGCAAGGGATGTATGCTTTTATGCTGCCAAGCAAAATGCAAAACAATGGAGCTGAAAATCAAGTCTGAGAAAAAAGAAAAGAAACTCCTGGAAGAATTGTTAAATAGAAGAGCACAAAAAAGCAAATGTCATCACAGATAAAGTCACAAAGGTAAAAGTGACAGAGTTGCTAGTTCAAGCAAGCACAGGCTCTTATTTTTACATATTTTTTAATTTAATATAACCTAATGATGCCTCAAACTCAAAACAATTCACGTAATTCAAATCTAATCCTTTGAAGACTGTAGGAATACACTATATACATACGTTCTCCAAAGCATTTATTTGGCAGGAAGCCTAGAAAATGCTGGTGTTCTATGAATGCTCACATGTAGTAGTGTGCTGCCAAATTTCAACAAGATGATCTGTCACAAATTTGCGATTGAATTGATGGCACACCTAGTTGGCAAGCAGGATTGGTTGGGAAAGAGAAATTATTTTCAACAGAGAATTCTGAAAAAAAAAATCCCAAACCCTTCAAACCCAGCACCTTTTACTCCGATTTTCTCAGAATTTAAGCAAGCAAACAAACAAAACCTCGAACTAATAATGACAGTGTTTGGGGATTTTGGGAAATTAATTTTGTTTATGTTTCCAGCTTTCTATTAGAGTGATTGTGAATGGTGTTCCCCTGGTTCTCCTGAAAGATGTGATGAAGAAAGGGCCTGAGACCTTAAATCGGCAAACCAGATGAGGTTTTGATGTTTCAGGTTTTTGGCTTATTTCTATTCTTTTTATTTACTGTCTTGAAAATTTTTTATTTGAAAGTTCAAGCACTGCACTGTATTATGGCCACTGATAAGTTCTGCAAGTCCTGTGCTTCAGAGGCAGGGACAAAGGAAGGAGAGGGTTTTATGGGGTTAGAGAGAAGCTTGCTCTTGGAGGGAGGGCAGAACAGCTTGTGGAGAAGCTGCTGTAAATTATTTTCAATTTTAAATCTATAGGATTTGATAATCTTGTGAGATGTTTTCAGCCAGCAGCCAAGTTTGGCATGTCAGAAATCTTCATTAGACAAGACAGAGATTTATGAGTTCATCTGGATATTGACATGTATTTGGAAAAAGTGCTATGTATGGTTGATTTGACTGGGCTACCAAAGTGTGATGAAAGGTTCTTTTCTTGTACTGGCTTTAGAAAGGCAAGAAAATTGTATAGTGCTCTTTCTCAATTCCCCCACTCTGTTTACTTAATTTGTCAAAAAATGATGCACGCTCAAGAGACACTTGCATGCCCTTGGTGCAAGGAAGATTGCTATCAGTTGTTTCTTCTGAATAATAGTAAAGAAGCATCTGAAAAACATCACTTGGGATGACCCGCAAGAGAGCGGTTTGATGGAGGCACCAGGATCTGTAAGACTGGCTCCAAAGACAATGTCATGGAGGAGAAAGCTGGTAGACTTCTCTCTTTGGTAAATCAGAAGTGAGGAGGTAGCAAGGTAGAGGCTAGAGTTTTGAAGTACTGGTGAAAGAGCTGAGTTCAACCTCCAACCCAAAAAGTATTTTCACTTCTGAAGGGTAATGTAAATGCTTTGAGGAGACTCTCTAGAGCTTAGTAGCTTCAAGATGGAAAAGCTATTCATATTTTCATACTATAAATAATGTAGAATATTTAATGATGCCTTAATATTGATGTTGGTGGCATACTGGTAAGACAAAGAGGTAGAAATCTTTTATCATAGATATATAATAATATTTTGCTATCATTGTTGA
>VYZS01051621.1:0-26160 GCA_013400695.1 Neodrepanis coruscans | reverse complement strand
GCACCACGCCGCGACTCCGCACCGGGCCGGAACCGCACTCCCCGCTGCAGCCCCCCCACCGACGCGCGCCTCGGCTGTGGGCACAGCCCGCCCGGCTTTGCGCCCCAGCCCCGCCTCGGCTCGGAGCGGGGCCATGGCCGACCCCAGCCCGGGATCGGGATCGCGCCTCCCGCAGTCATTCTGGACGGCGCGATCACCGCCCGTGCTGGCCAGCAAAGCCGGGGCCGCACAGCGCCGAAACTCTGCATCGAACCGGAGCCGCACCTTCCAGCAGCAGTGCCTGCCGTCCACGCTGCCGGAGGTGGTGGTGGGGGAAGGGGCGACTGAAAAAAAAAACCATGCGGGCATGGGGGCGGGCGGCCCCGGAGCAGAAAGCAGTCGCCAGGGCTGCCAGCGCAAGGCAGTCGCCGTACTGTGGCTTGATCGTTTTTAACTTTCATTTTTTAGCCCCACGACACTGAATGATCTCTGCCTGTCCCTATCTTGACCCAGGAGCCTTTCGTTCTTTTTCTCTCCCATGTTCAGCTGAGGAGGGCAGCAACAACATGCCTTTGGTGGACACCTGGCAGCCAGCCACGGTCAAACTACCCGGCATGTTAAACTGTTTTTTATGGATGCCAAACATTGGCACATATTTTTATTACTTGTCACCCTTGTAGAGACACTTCAGATCCAGTCAGTGGTTGACATATGACCTGAAGAAATACTGTGATCAGGGAACTAACCAACAGAAAATCTACAGAGTATATTCAAAGATGTTGCTACACTCCTTGTGAATTAAAGAAGCAAGCAAGGACAGGAAGAACAAGAGAATATCCCACTCTTAGATGTGGCCTGATTTTTCAAGGATTTGCATATCTGAAGATCCATTTGGCTTCAGTAGGAATCAAGGTTATTCAAATCAGTGGAAATCAATATGGCAGAAAGTAGACTGTGACAGTTGGTATCCATTTGTGGCTGATTGCTTCCTAAATCCTGTTACAGAATAAAACAATATTTTAAAATGATTCATCTTTTATATTGGAGGAAATGCTTAATGAATTTTGTATGAAAAATTGGGATTTTTCCGTCTTGCTAAAATAAAAACCTATACAAAATGTCCTTTTGAAATATGATTAATAGAAACAAAATTTGGTCATATAAAAATACTAATTATTTCTGGCTATTGAATTACATAAAACAATGGAGTATCTCATAATGTTTAGACCATGACAACTGGAAAGCAAAACTAAAGTTTGGAACTGATAAGAGATACTTCATGGAAAAAGGCATTGAAACTTCGATTTTTTGGAGATTTGAGGTCTCAAGATATTCACACCGGCAGTGACAGTGAGAATGTGAAGAAAGAGAGAGATACAGTGGAGGATCCTTTTTTTATCTTGATGAGAAGAGCTCAGCAGCAAATGGCTTAATAAGATAACTACTACAATCAAACAAAATGAGAAGAGGTAGATAGTGAGTAAATCTTAGGCCCTTTCAGATTATGAAAAGGTGACTGAGTCCTTGGAAAGGTACCTGTGGATTTTTGCTGCTCCCCCGTGCTGCTGTCAAATCCCCAGGGATCACAGGACTGGAATGGATAATGAACATTGCCACCACACACCCCTCCTGATGGTGGTATCAGGAGGAACTTCAAGAGCTTTCTGTTTTGTTTCTTTCCCATGAGTTTTGTTAAGAGTCTAGCCTGAGGTACCTAGATGAAATAACACAATGCCATCGTATGCTTGTTATACACTAGCACTGCAGTAACTGAGCTACTCACTTTTTAATAGATTAGAAAGTGCTCTGAGTTGCTAGGGTGCAGTTTAAAGGCCCCCTAGCTGGCTACTTTTAATGTGTGCAGAACTCCAATTCAAAAGGATTTACAGGAATTGAGAATATGACATAGTTGATGTGACATTTTGAGTTTCTGTTCTCTGTGCTGGTTCTGTGTAATGATTGTTGAGTTAGTCTGCTTGTGTATTGTGAGGAAAAAGCAGGTTTTTTACCCTAGCTCTAAGCTATGCTGCAGGCAGACAGGAATATTTTCTTGCAGCAGTAAATGGCTGTAATAAACAAGGAAATGTAGATGAGACTAATCGTGATGGCTTCCATCATATCTGTCAGTCCTTGCCTGATTTATCAGAACAGCATGGATGTCTCCACTTCCCTAAGGCATATGGCTTACAAAGTAGTTTGATTTTGAAAGTTTTAGTTAATTTCAAAACAAGCGAGTTCTAGTCAATAGAATTTTACAAAAGTAAATTGTTTTCCTGGATAGCACTGGGACAGATTATCCGTATTGTAAGTATGTCTAAACATTGATTATTCTTCTACATAGTATCCCTGCAATTATTCGCATTTAGGAAATTTTTGCCTTGATTTGTTATTGATCATAACTTTTTTTATGCATCCATTGCTCCTTACTTAATCCTGGAATTCTTAAATTGAGATGAGCCCAACCCACAGATCTGAGGCTCATATCTAAGTTTTTTTCCCTTTCTCTACTTCATTGTGAGACCTTATTCCATAAGGCCTTAGTTCAGCCACATCCTACTAGCCACACATAATTCTGACCAATCCAGAAGCAATTAAGAGGAGTGATATAGCAGGGTTTTGTAACAGGCACTTGCAGTTCTGCTGCAGGAGCAGAGGATATGGACGGAATGTCAGCAAGAAATGTGCCCTGTGTTCATTGCACTTCCTAGTAGTATTCCATGCACTGATAGGCAATGATGCAGCACAGATGAAAAGACCTTTCATAAAGGAATAGGCTGTCAAAGGAATGTGTAAGAAACCTTGGAGAATAAAACTACAGGACAATCAATACCAAAGATTCATCACAAAAGAGACTAGTTTAGGAATGGCTTACAGAGAAAAAAATAATTCCAGTAATTTTATTTATAAAGTACAATTTGGATTCATAGAATAGTTTGTGTGGAAGGGACCTTAAACATCATCTGGTTCCGGCCCCCCTCCCATCCTGGAATGCATGACTTTTCTGGACAACCTGGTCCAGCGTCGAGAGTCCACCCTTGGAGGAAAGAATTCCTTCCTAATATCAAATCTAAACCTACCCTCTTTCCGTTTAATTTCAGATTCATTATTTGTGACATTAATTTTAGATTTTTTCTCAAAGAGTTCTTTAAAAATATATGAAATTTTTATCATCAGCAATGAAAAAAAATCTTTTTTTCAGTGTCCAGATTAAATGTTCTTGCTGAATTTATTTTAAAACATTCAGTTGATGATGCATGTTAATTTTCTTTGCTTATAGAATCTAAGTTTAATTTAAACTTCATCAAGCAGTTTATCGCTCAATTTAATTTTATATTTATCTCTCAAGTAATATCTTTTTGCATTACATAATGACATGGTTCATTAATTTCTGTTATATACATTTCATTAATAACAAATCCTTATATTTGTAAATGCATTATTATCATTCAGTATTCCAGAGCAAAGCATCCCTTATTTAATAATCATAAAGATATTCTGACAGAGGCATTCTTAATCCACCTTACTATATTTACTATTTTTTAGTACAGGAACAAACATTTTATTCTTTCTCCAGGAAAGTTGAGAATGGGAGGAAGGAGTCAGTGTTATTCAAACTATATTGTATACTGTGTTTATCAGTCTGTAGCATTGAATAAAAGCACTTGCATTTTGATTTGTATCAATATGTAAAATAACTGAAAAGGCCCCTGATTTATTTAAGAGAAGGTTCAGATAGATAAGCAATTTGTCACAGCTGTAAACCTTGTATTGTTAGAGGAATATGGAAACAATTTTGCTATTTTTCCAAAATCAGACTTTTCTCATGGTCAGTGAACTCTGGCAGATTTAGTTGCTGTGCATTAACAGGCAACGAGTATACTTGAATCTCAGTGGTATAATTAATGCCAACTCCACATACCTCTCACATGCAGCCTGAGGAAACCTCTTGCTGTATTTTTCAGCCACTCTATCCTGAAGGTTTTCCAGCAAAAGAAAATCACCTCAGATTATGTTATCCTCAAAGTGACTGCAGATATTTTAAAGATACCAGCGTTTCTACTTAACTCTGCTTGTGGTGATTTAGGAAATGAAGGACAAAATAATGGGAAGATAGATAACAGCACCAGTATTTTAGTATGTTTCTTCTTCTTTTTTTTTTTTTTGAATACAGTTTGTGATTCTTAGCAAGATATTGGATTGAAGTACCACATAGATGAGAAACTATAGCCATCTTAGTAAAGACCATGAAGTCTGGAACTTTCTGTAGAAAATTAATTTGTATATTATTTTCAGATGAAGAGCTTACATAAGCAGAACCTCAGGTGTGCCCATTTCTATGCAAAATCTTTAACAAGTGCTTCGAAATTACGTAAATTCAGATGAATCCCAGTTCTTGCTTTTCTTCACAGATGCTGTACTTATGCTACATGCCCAAGGGATTAAATAATATTTTAAAAGTTCCTCTCTGTTCTTGAAATTACCTAATTTTCCCATATGCTGCATTTTATTTTTGTTGACTATAGGGAGAGCGCTCCTTTTTTTTTGTCAATGGATTTTGGAGTAGGGCACTTAACAGTGCCATTAATGGCATGCAGCTTGGAGAAATTTTCTCATCCCAGGGGCAGTGGATATTACAACAATTGACACAGAGATGTCATCAGCATCAGTAACCTTGTGCTTCTCCCTTTCACTGCTAGTAGCATTGATGGCCAGCTTAAAGGGAACTAGACACTATCAAGTAAGGAGCCTGGGGAGTGAAGTGGCAGTTTTTTATTTATTTTAGATTTACACATTTTAAATTATTCCTCATTGATGCCTGGGAAAAGCTCCTAGCAGGAATGTACACAAGGGAAAAAGTAAAATGGTGGAATTTACAAAACAAGAATTCCTGGCGGTGACAAGGTCCAATCCAAGCAAATAATTAAATATTGCAAGCACTATTTTTGTTTTCCATTCCAACAATGAATTTACTATGCTCAAGAATGTGACTATGAAGAACAAGAGAAGGAATATTTCTCATTAGTTTCTTTTTATTCTATATAGAAGGAAGGAAGAGTCAGTAATAAGGTTGTTCTTGATTCTTCAGTAAGGAAAGGCCTACTAGAATTCACTTCTGTTGGTTTTTCTTGCTCTTCTTATAAATACCACAACTTTTATAAAATTGTCACAAATGATAGACAGCAGTAATGGCTTCATCATAGGTTAGATGGATTAGAGGCCTGGGGCCATGTAAACTAGGACAGCATAGAAAAATCAAAAAGGGAAATGTGATTTCCTCAAGATTAAAGCCAGATTTGTAAAATTTTACTCCCCCAGTCATCTGGGGTGAGTTATTATTATTATTTTTTTCCTTAATGAGTGGTGGATTATTTTCAAAGCTTCTGCTTTTTCCCACAGTAGCCAGAAGCAGGGATAGCGAGACGTATTTTCTACCACTGAAACCCATGATGTAGATTTTCAGCTAGATTTGCTTATTTACTTAATGCTCATAATTTCTTTATCAGCTAATCATTAGCATGATTTATAGTTCTGTGATGCAAGAGTATAAAAAAATATTAAATTATTACTTACTCTAACGATCAAAGAAGAAAAAAAGATGAAAACCTAGAAACAATGGCTCCAGTTGCCCTAACGCTTTCTTGAAGGTTGTTTCTGTTTGCTACAAACCGGGATATGATTTTAGTCAGACTCCTGAGTTTGACAGTATCAAGTTGGACTGCTGTGCTCATAGGAATGATGGACATCTGTAGGTGACACCTTATCACAGTGTCAGCAAGGCAGGAGTATGGCAGCCTGGCACTCGGAGTAGTGCAGAGTACTTGTGGCAAGATACAGGACTTCTAGAGCTAAAGAAAGGACCTGCAATGGCTCGAGAAAAAGCACGAAAAATTAGATTGTGAAGCAGATGTTCACTGCTGGAGTAATTGGAGAATTAAGGGCAAACATTTTAAGTTTTCAACAGATGGAGTAGAGTTTAAGACAGTTTTTATTTCCTCTCCAAGTGATGGAAAATATTTTTTTGATCAGTAAGCTATTTTTTTCAGAGATTTCATTTAAAATAAAAAGGTTAATAATTTGGTTATTATTAATTAATATTCAGTGCTGCATATCGCTTACAGATTTTTTTTAGATTGGGTTTTCTGAAGTGAAAGCTATGATGGGCATACATTAGTTTGGATTTTTTTTTTTCCTATTTAACATAAAAATTCATACATGAGCCAAACTTAATGTGCTTGCCACTGCAGAAGTGAAATGTACTGTGCATATTGACTGGTGGATCAGCAACCATTAGTGCCACTAGCAATAAACTGCCAGGAGAGAAAGTACACTTAAACTGTCAGCATGCTCATGTTGGAGAGCCTTTATTTTGTAAGAGGAAGTTTTCCAAACTCACTTTTCCAATGAGCAATTCTTTAAAATGTTGTGAAAGCCTTTTTAGCATTCAAAAGCTTTTACATTTTTGCTATTGAGATCAAATAATGCAGTAGTTGTTTCTTTTCCTCAGTTAATTTGCCTTGGAAATTTTGTTGAGTTGCAGTTGCTTTAACCTGCTTGGAGACAGGTGTTTCTAAGGTTGGATAAGTAATGACACAGCACTGCTTACCCAGGAGCATGGCAGATCTATAAAGTAGGACTCAGGAACATCCTAGGAAGTGCTCAGCTCCCTTGTATGTCCTCTCCTGTAACCAAAAGGAAGTGGAGGGAGCCATGCAGGCAGCATTGAGAGGTGCCTGCACATGGGTCAAAGGAAGCAGAAATGTCCTCCAGGGGCCATAGGTGTAACTGAAGTCTCTCAGGCATGCCATGACTGTCCACAGAGTTTATTTATATTAATTGATGTCAGACAAGGTTCAATGGCTTTGCCTCACAATGCAGCATGAGGGTCCAATTCAACGTCTTTATGATGCATTGTAAAACAGAGCAGTTAAAGAACAGGCAGCATCATTACTATGGAGACCCTGTACTGGTTTTATGTTCTCATAATACTCTGTAATCACAGCCCAGATTTACATAGCAACAGGAACCATGAATCCTCTCCAGTACATTTTGTAATTTTCGTTTTCTTGTTTTGTACTCTTTTATATGGGAATATACTGTGACAAAACATACAGCAACCAGTATGACATCTTTATCACAGAGCAATTTCAATTGAGTTGGATATGGTCTACAGGCTCTGAATCATGTTTGCTGAGCAAGGAGCTGTAGTGGTTCAGGACATGGTGGTCCTGTGGAGCAGAACAACCTTCTGCTGCAAGTTGTCAGAGAACCTGCACTGGCTGCCAGGAAGCAGCCAACTTGGCTTATCTGTTGCAGTTCACAAAGCAGTGTTTCAGCCTCCTTTCAGGGGCGGTTTAGGCTGTTTGAAGCCCTGTGCATCGGGGTGCTGGGTATGGGCTGCATTTTAATGCCTTTGCTACAATAGTGGTAGCCTTCAATAAAAGCAAGGAAACAAACAGCTGAAGTTGACAATGTTTTAAATCACCACAGTGAGTTATCTGTTAGAGCTCAAGTCCCCCACAAATTGCAGTAAATGGTACTACAGGAAGAGAAAAGGTCTTCTGGGGACAGCAGCATCAAAAAAATGCTTTTCTACAGATTTTGTGTGCTATTTTCATTAAACTCTTCTCCATTAGCACTTTCTTAGCTACTTCCCATGCTCCAGTGCTTGCTTCTCAGTCCTCAGTATCCTTCCAAAATTGTCCTTCTGATCACTTATTGTAACTGGGATTACAAATTTTTTCAGGTAAAAGGTGAAAAAAATATTAATGAACAGGAAAGATATTGTACAGCTCTAGTTTTTGTCTGGTCTGATAGCTTGATACCACTATTAAATTTAAAAAAAAAGCCACTGAAGTGGCTTTTTTTTTTTTTTTTCAATAGGAATAGTGTTTCTAGCTGAATAAAGTTAAAAGCTATTGAGTCCTGTATAATTTGGGGTCAGGAAACATCCTATTATCACCTTAAAGTCTGTCCTGGAAGAAAAGTTCTCCTAGTTCATTGTTAAAAATAATGTTGGAAAAAAATATATTGGTTTTAGTCTTTGACAGAAAATGTACTTTTTTTTTTAAGAGGGAAAAATATTTCTAATTTTCTCTGCCTAATTTGCCTCTACTGAGGTAAAAAGTAAATTTAGGCTGAAAAACCCCTAGGAAAATAGATGGGGAAGGATGGGGGTTTCATGAAGTATCATAGCATCAACAACCATCATAGCACACTAACTCGCAGAAAAATGCAGTGCTGCACTTCACACCTGCAAAAAGAAATAGACTTGAAGCAATTGATCCCCTCTCTCAGAACTCTGTTATGTAGCAATTCTTTGTGCTTTTCCATACTTGACTCTTTGGAGACCATAGTTGCAAGATGAGACAGTTTGTATTTCGATTGGGTGAGATTGGCTTGGAAACTTGACAGAAGTGCATACACCACAGACCACTTAATGAAAAAAAGGCATTTCAAAAATAGCTGATTTATTTCTGAATATCTGCGTTTGTATTAAAGTAAAGAATAACTTCAGGTTATTTCCATTTGTGCAGGTGTAGGTATTGAATCTTTCAAAAGAATTGGAAAAAATAAGAGGGAGAGGGAGGGGCAGAGAGGCATAGGAGGGGGAGAATGAGGAAGGTATATATATAGATGCAATAGAGACATAAATGAAGGCTTGTTTGAGACAAATGATTTAACAAGCAAAAGGCAATAATGGTGGAAGAGACAGAAGAAGAAGAGAATTTCCTAAATGAAAGTAGACAAAAATGTAAAAAAGCAATTCCATGGAAAGAAGTTAGAGAAAGGAGATGCATGGGAAAATAGTATGGAAATAAAGCTTTCTGTTACAAATTTCAGATTCAGTAGTTGCTGCCTGCAGCAACTGACAAGATTCAATGTCAACAATTTTTGCCTCTATTTGTTTAGCTCATAGTCATAAACAGAGTGGTAAAGTCTGAAGAGGTGGGACAACAGAAAAAAATATATATGTCCTAGAATAATAGTAACCTGAAGTTAAAAGACAACATATGATACAGACAAAAGAAGAACACAAGGAAATGTTTAGACTGTTTAGTACTGTTTAGAATTTTTAGTAACAAAGTGCTGAACAGGCCTAACTCATGTTAGTTGTTTCTAAACAACTGTGTCAGAACAGGAGGATTTTAGTGGGAATGTGAAGGACAGCAATGAAGTAGATTTAGAAACAGCTGTTGGAAGGCTTTCTAAAGCATGAAGAACAGTAAGGAAGAAAGACCCCGGGTGAAAAAGTTAAGAGGAAGTTGTGACTGGGTGGCTGAGTTTGTAGAGAGGAAAATGCTAGTGGGGAAATAAAGGGTTGAAGAAGTAGAAAAATTGGTTTGAAACTTGTCTTTTACATTGCTAATCTCAATAGACATGAGCAGTACAAAACAGACCAATGAACAGACACTACACTTAAAAAAAAAAAAAAAAAGAAGGAAACAAGGAATGATGAAGGTTTGGGAAGGCCTTCAACGAGGTGGTTGGATGAGACCTCCATTGAATGTTTCTATGTAGGAGTAAGTATTTAGATGTAGCCTTGAAGCCAAAGAAAAATCTGAAGTCAGAGAAGGTACTCTGTTTATGATACTGAATAAGAGATGAAAAGGTGGGACTATCGGAAATAATTTACGACGAACATGGCACATCTTAGTACTAGATGGAATAATTGAAAAAATCTTCAGCAAAGTGATTGAAAAAAACTTGATCTCAGTTACATTGATGTTTGGACACCTGAGATAGTTGCCAACAGTAGGAGCAGAAGTTATAACATGTGAGAACTACATAGAGACTTGTTGGAGCAGACTTTGAGGTTCAGTCTTTTGTTCATTGAAACAAATGCAGAAAAAGACACTTAAGCCCAGGAATCCTGTTCCAGTCTTTCATGATCATCAGAATGATGTTACTAAAGCTTTATCAAAGCAGCCACTGGTTTGTCCCAACAAGTGAAGCTCAGAACCAGAAGCATGCAATGACTTTAAGAATTGGATTGAAACCTGCTCTAGTGAACATTTCTGACAGCCCTAGAAGGCATTAAACAATTCTTTGTGGTGTGCAGTGAAGTCTTCTGCAGTATCACCAGCAAACAGATTTCTTGTGATTATTAGGATGTGTCAGCAGTTCTCAGGCAGAGAAACTTTTTATATATTTTGTCAAAATGCTCTCAGGCCAGTATTCAAGGGCTTTATGTGGACATTCTTGCAGCATGATTGAAATGAAAATCTATGTGTAGAAATATGTGCTATACCAATGAGGGTACACTGGGAAAGTAAAGAAGAACATATAATATCTGACGGAGGTAGAAGAATGAAAAGTGACTCTTTATAAACTTGTGCTTGTTTCTGGAAATGTAAAATTACTTTACTGTTTCTCAGCTGGTTCTAAATACCAAAGTAAATTTTAAATTATAAAGATTTGTGATTTTATAGAAAATTTTATTTCACTGAACAAAGTAAGAAATTACTCAGAGTAGAAGTTTTTTTAAAGAAAGTTTTACTGAAGAGTTTTTACTGAAAATGTTAAAATATACTTTACCAGCTTATGTGAAGAAAATTAAAGGCATTTTGTTCTGAAAATTTGTAGCTGACCTTTTTCATTCTTCAAATAGATATTCCTATATATTGTGTGTATGGAAAGTGGATATAATGTTAAGACTAAGCAACTGCTATTTCAGTTAAACATAATGTTCTCTTAAGGTGGATAGTTGTCAACATTGTTTTCTAGATGGTACTCTGGGTTTTATTTTGCACTGTTGCAATAATTTTCTTTTTATATTTTTCACTGCTTGTTTTCTAAAAACCTTTATTCAAAAGTGACATTTTTATGCCTCATGCAACTATTGCACATTATCTTTTGGATGGAAAAGAGAGAAAGACGGGTATGAACCGGTCATTCTTGAGAAATTCTGCCATTCAGTACAAAATATAGGTATTACAGAGTGATAAAAAATATTCTCTATACATTTGTGTCTCAGACCTTAAAAGGAACATTTGCTTTGGGTTTGCTTGTCTTCCTGTTGCACTTGTTTTCAATATATTTTTATGTGCATGGAATGGTTCAGGATTGGTACATCACTGGCCTGAATATTCACAAGTGGAGAGGTACATATTCATAGAATAAAATTGCCAAGATAGTGGGATAACACACTCCTCAGGACAAGTTCTTAAATTCAATCATTGGGACTGCAGCAATAACAGGTTAACATTTCTTTTGGCATTTGACTGACAAAAACGTCTCTTTAAAGAAGTCACCAAGTTAAAATAACAACACTCACAGAACTTTTTCTTGCCTTGGTTCTTGTTATGTATGTGTGTACCCATGCGTGTATACACGCACAGAAATGCAATCTTACATTCATACTTCTGACTTTTTCCACAGTTGTGAGCTGAGCAAACTCTAGAGCAAAGGAATTTAAATTTACAGTTTTTGCAGTTCCCTAGCTCACATAACTAAATAGGCTAGTTCTTGTGGACAGATGTTGATCCCTGCTAATCTTTCTAGTCTCAAGATTCTGGTATCAGTTCTTCCAGACTCAAAACCCAGTTTCTCACTTTACTGTGTATAGAAGCAGATCACTGACAAATCAGGTAATGTTGCACTTACTCTTCTCTGATAAAGCCATATCATTGTATTGCATGGAGAATAAAATAAAGTAACTGCATTATTTGTTATTATTACTTGTTATCTGATCTATTGCTTATAATTTACATGCTTATGTCTAGATAAATAAAATGAATGATTAAACCAACAAGTTAAGTGAACCAGCTGAAGGAGTGTAATCACTATTAATTAAAGAAGATATTAGAATTCACTGGAATGATTACTTTTTCTATTCTAATAAAATGTTTTTTTATTTTTCCCTCTTATTTTTCTTTCTGCTGTTGGCAATATCTTACTTAATATTCTTGAAGAATATAATTTGTTTTCAAATTGAATAAACAAACAGAAGTGGTATGCATTTCTGTAATTCATCACTTTTACATTTTTTTGAAATCTTTGTGTGACACAGAGTCATACGTTATGTGAATAAAAAGAACAGCTACAGTAAATACTATAAAGAAACGTCATACAGAGATCAACAGCATTTAGAAACTGAAATATTTGTGAGACCTCATTAATTTTACCTTTATTTCTCCAATATTAACAGACAAATGAATAATTTGGGTACTATGATGATACCTTTGAAACCTCAGATTCAGATGCCCTCACAAGAGTTTGTGGGCAACATATGATGTATTATTTGACTCAGAATTCCCTTCTATTCTGTTTAAAGACAGTAACTCATATAGCCTCTGTTCATTACCATTCCTAAGATCATTGTTCTGCACTTGACACCAACTCTCCTGATATATTTGTCATGAAGAAAAATAAAGGAATTCTTTTGTATTACCCATGTTTGCAGCAAATCTCAAGGTTTCATGCCATTTGCCCTCCTGGCAGCATTGCAGCCTCAATATTATTCTCTTTCTTAAAAAGGCTTCTGCTTCGTAATTTTAAAAAACACTTTTTGTTATTTTAAGTGTGTCTGAAAAGTTCTAATGTTACTGGAATTTAAAACTTCTTTGAAAATTGCTGCTCGCTCTTCTGTTGGTCAGGAGAAATTTATGCATGTATATTCTGAGCCTTTAAAAGTTATTAGAGAATTTATGAGCAAATACACTGAAATATGTCTCTGTGTGGCTTCTTCTGAAAACACAGAACAGAAAATACCAGATGAACAGTAAGCAAATGTGATTTTAAGCACTGCAAGTACCATTTCAGACTGTAGGCTAGTCCACACATTTATGGGAAATATTCTGAATATATGAACCATCCACAGGATTTGTGGAAGGGAATGTACTGAATGACCCACCTACTGTTTTACACAGATGCCCATGGACAGAGAATTTAATAAAGAAAAGCATATGCATGAACCATTGCTATTCATTATCCTAAATTCTGTGTAAAAAAAAAATAGTCCCATTATAACTAAATACAAATACTGTCCCCTGTGACTACTTCTGGGTTCTGTCTTGGGATCAGTGTTACTTTTCTTCTTCTTTAATGACACTGACAGAGGGACCAAGTGCACCCTCAGAAGATTTGCAGATGACTCCAAGCTGAGTGCTGCTGTTGACACACCTGAAGGACAGGATGTCATCCAGAGGAACTGCGATGGGGTCGAGAACTGGGCCTATGGGAATCCCATGAGGTTTAACAAGACCAAGAGCAAGGTGCTACACCAGGGTTATATCAATACAGTCTGGGGAATGAACAGATCAAGAACAGCCTTGACAAGAAGGACTTGGGGTGGATGAAAGGCTGGACATGAGCTGGCAGTGTGTGCTCACAGCCCAGAAAGCCAGTTGTATCCTGGGCTGCATCAAGAGCAGTGTGGGCAGCAGATCGAGGGAGGGGATTCCGCCCTTCTATTCCACTCTGGTGAGATCCCACGTGCAGTGCTGCATCCAGCTCTGGGGTCCCCAGCACAGGAGGGACATAGGCCTGTTGGAGTGAGTCTAGCGAAGGCCACCAAGATGATTAGAGGGAGGGAGCATGTCTCCTGTGAGGAAAGACTAAGAGAATTGGGGTTGTTTAGCCTGGAAAAGAGAAAGCTTCAAAGTGACCTAATTGTGGCCTTTCAGTATCTGAAAGGAACTTAGAAGATAGAGCAAGACTATTTACAAGGGCATGTAGTGACAGGACAAGGGAGAATGGATGGAGAGTAGATTTAGATTTCATATTAGAAAGGAATTCTTTAGTGTGTGGGTAGTTAGGCATGGAACAGGCTGCCCATAGAAGCTGTGTGTGCCCCATCCCTGTAAGTGTTAAAGGCCAGGTTGGACAGGAATTCATCCCTACCCATGGCAGGGGAGTTAGGATTGGATGATCTTTAAGATGTCTTCCATTCCAAGCCTTTCTATGATTCATACTCAGGAACAGTTGGTACTGACTATCTAAAATGATCTATATAGACTTTTGTCAACTCAGCTGAAGAAACTGCCTGGGGTAGTCCCTGGGACTGCCAGTTTCTCTACCTAAGGAGTTAATCAGCACATCTTATGCATAGAAATAATATATAGTAATTGAACTAAGCACTTCAGGAGCTACCTGAAGGAAGTTGCTTTCCAGAATTCCTACCCAGAGAGTGCTTGTAAGTGTTAGTCAAATGCTTTGTTGTGGAGTTCAGTCAATCACATTCGTTCAAGTTAGTATTTGTATCAAATAATGTTGAACTATTTGTCTCCACTGTGCAGGGAATAGCTGAGGGCCAGTCAGACAAATGATAAATGCTCTGGATGTGCATGTAGGCACAGCCCTTATACACAGCTACAGTGCAATAGGAACTTGAATTTTCTCCCTATATCACAATTTTAGCTTAAATACTATGGATTTGTCACAATTAACAGAATTCCAGAGGAAAGGAAAAATCTCTCATTGCAAGTATTGCATTTTGACTCTTTAAAAATGTTCACATCGTTACAGACAAATTTACCTGTGTTCAATCGGTCAAGGACTATGCTCTTATCATTATTTTAATGGTGATTTTTAACTGTTGCCTAAAACACGTCCAAACTCTTGAGACATTAATATATTATCTTCTGTAGTACTAATGACTACTTAACATTGCAATTAAAGGTATTTCCAAACCGCATTTATTAGTCAATGCAGATGATGTAATGGATTGCACTTAATGCCAAAACCAGCTACTGCTCCTGTGTCTTCCTGTCCTGTGAAAGCTTATACCGAAACATACCCAAATACAACCCATACCTCTTGTTTCTGTAGGAATTTCCTTTCATCCTAAAAGCGCAAGATTAATTGACATATCCAGGTCTATATAGACCTGATTCAGATAAGTTAGAATATTAAAACTACTAAAACTTTAAACTACTTTTACTTTCAATTTTTTGTTTATGATGATGAGAGATGCCAAATGTATTTCTATAAAATGATATTTTATGAAAAGAGCTGGAAATTTTTTCTGTATAATTTAAAATTTTGTAAATATTCTGTGAAATGTTGAAATTCTAAATGCATGTTTGATGTTTGAAAGTTTTAGGGATTACAATTGTCCATTTCTTGATATTTAATTACTCTAGTGGTCTGATTAGTATGGTAATTCAGTTGTCCTCTGAAGAATTAATTTGTTGTGTTTGCTCACGAAACCCAGTCCTTAGAGTGTGAAACAATGTAATTTTAATCCTTCAAATCTCAGACTATTTAAATGTGAAGTTCCTGCTGATGAATTTGTAGTACACAGTCTTATTCATTATGCTCTCTGCTTTAAAAAAAAAAGATTTAAAAAGTTATCTAGTTGTCCTGGTTTAGGACAATATTAGGTTTATCAATGGACAAAAGATGGATAGGGAAGGCAGCAATTTATTAAAATGTAGATATATGGGGGAATAAATGGGTGTAATTGCCCAATAACGGCCAGCAGAGGGTGCTGTGGATACCAGCCAGGGCACCCTCTGAGGAACACGCACACACACACACACACTGTAACCTGAGAAGGGAAGGGGGAAGGGAGTAGAGGTTACACCGTACCCGGGACAAAATGGCCCCCCCTCCCTCTACACCGACCACGTGTAACTTGAGAAGGGAAGAGGGAAAAGAATAGAGGTTACACCATACCCCCTGGAGAAAACGGCCCCACCCCCCACACTCACCGTGGGGAAAGAAAAAAACTGGCCACACAGGGGAGGAGGACACCCCTCCCAAGAACACAGGAGAGGTCCAGAGGCAGGCACCCACAAACGCAAAAGCAAAATATATCTGTGGGAAAGAAGGCAGCAGTCCCTCCAGGGGGTGGTGTGTCTGTGAAGAAGTCCTCCCAAAGGGTCTTTTCCAGGCAGGGGGAGATGAAAAACAGTGGCAACCCCAGGGAAACTCCGTGGAGAAGAGACAGCAGGCAGCAAGGTCCGGGGGTGGGGGGCAGTCCTCAAAGCCGTGCTGAGTAGAGGCACCCCGCCTTCAGCTCCAGAGTCTGGGAGAAAGAGAGAGGACGAGTGCCCTGGCCTGCAGATTTATAATCCCAGCCCCCTCCCAGCACACCTTGTGGATCTCAGGGGCTGATGGGAAAAACCCAGGCAGAGGTAACCTTGGTAACCTGGCTACTCCTCCCAGCCGAATGTGGCCATTTGTCTTCCCCTGCAGTTTTAAGCTAAACCATTACACTAGTAACAAGTGCAATGATGTTCATGATAAGGTTCAAGGTACAAAAAATAAGTTATTATACCTCTTAGACAGAAATACAATTATATTTGGATGTTGAAATTCTGCCATATTAAAGAAAGAGAGAATCTGTCTTTCTGAGGGCCCATAGGTTTGCAGTGTTGCAGGCCTTCCCAAGAAGATGCTTTGGCATAGGCATAGGAAAGGTAGTCAAAGGGCAAAAAACCAGTCATTTATTTCTTGTCTCAGTTTACTTTCACGCAGGTTAAATATGTCCCTCACTGAATAACAAAATCTCTGTAAAGGCTACATGTATATGTGTGTCTTTATGCATGAGCTTACGTATGTGTGTATACAATTATGTAAACACAGCAGTAGAAGAAGTTCTGATCAAATAATTTCAATGATTTTAAAAAATAGGAGGTATGATGTCACAGTTTCTGCCCATGTAGTCAATACTAAGTGATTGAGTATGTGGCTGCATTACAAGTCTTGTAGACCAGCACAAAGCATGTGTAGAGTTTAGGGAAGGTAGATTATATCTATATGAATAGCAAATACTACCCAATGTGTTGTATTTATGTGTGTATGGAGGGCTAACATTACACTGCAGACAGATGCCATAAGAAAATGCCAAGTATCACTCCTGTTCTCAGTACTTCATTTGTAAAAGCAAAGACATGTACCTCTTTACAGCTGGTAATGGTTAGAGTATTGCTTTGCAGTAGTAAGAACATAAATGAAGCAATAGAAAACTATCTGATTTTCAAAAAGCCTACCTTTATTTAGACACTTAATTTCAGTAAGCATTGTGCCAATAGGACTAAATATTCTATATGTAGACTTTATACTGCGGTGGGTCTGTAGCAAGCTTTTATCAGTGTGTGGAGATAATAACATAGAGGTTTGATGCTCATTTCAAATATATACCACTGCACAGAGTTGACTCACTGACTTCAGTGGGATTATTTACAATTGATGTCAGTGTAAACACAAAAGAATCACTCTGGTTGCAACCTAAGTTGCAACTGCTGCTGTCTCTTGGGTGACACTTTTTTCTGGAAAGCATAGCATAATCAATCCATAGTCAAACCAGGTCAGCGGTACTTTGAAGCATCCATTTTTTTTCTGGGAGACCTGGCAGGGGCAAAAGAAGGTTATGAAGATCAAGTCACTAATGGCAAAGGAAGGAGGTCTAGCACAAGAAGGAGATTTGGAGGGACTATCAAGTAAAACCAGTTAAACTCAGAAAAGCGTGCTTAAAAATATTTCTCTATCTTTTCAACTTCACAGTTCAACTCCACGAAATTGCTATGACAACAGTAAAGGAATGATATTTGAGAATAAGATGTCAAACAGAACAAAGGAAAGAACCTAATGGAAAAATAAACAATAATGGCAACAACAATAGAAAAGAAGAAAGACAAAAAGAAGGAAAGGAATAAAACAAGGAAAGGTTGAGGAGAGATATTTTTTCTTTTCTGCCAAAACCGATAGATCTCCTTATTCAGGTCTGAGAGTGCTGTCTAGAGAGCAGCTTGGTATTGACGACAGGAGGTTCGTTGTGTTGCATTTCAGGCAAATAGTTCCATTTACATACAATGCAAAATAATTTTGCTTTAAAAACGAGGCACTGCAGACAACATCTACAGATATATTTATAGTCCAACACATTGCCAATTATTTAATTTAAATTTCCATAGTAACAATTACCAGAAACTAGGCAAAGAAAATGTGTGCAGCCTTTGTTCAACCATTACACTGCCACATACCCAGTATTGTTCATGCAGCAGTTTGTAAATTCACACTGTGGGGCTTTTTCCTACTGTTATATCATTCTTTAATGGTAGCACCTGGAGTTCCTGGCTATAAAATATACAAACCATAGGAAAAGGCTGTTCTCCAATCCAGAAAGACAGAAATTCAGATTTATAAAATGCAAAAGGCATGCAGATATGTAAGGGCTGAGGACCTAAGGAAGGCAGTAAGGTGACAATAATCATGTTTTCTTACATACATATAAAATGGTCCATAAGCCACAAGTGCTACCTGATGTCCTGCAAGCCATATACCAGTGGTCTGGCAGCATTGCGGTAGGAAAAGCTATGCAGGAGGGATTTAGAACACAAAAAGTTAGACCATAAGGAATGGTGATGTAGAATTTGTTTCTCTTAAACTTACATTCATGTGGAAGTTGAGAAATACTACTAAGAATAAGGACATTGATCACATAGTAAAGCAAATACATTCTTTTACAGTGGTAGGAAAATTCTATTTGGTCTTTTTTCACAAAAAGTGCAGACCAAATGGACAGGGTTACTAGAGGAGTGGCCAAGGTAATCAAATTGTCCTTATGATAAGGTAAGGTGTCCTTTTGATTGGTAAGGTTTTAAGAAGAATCTTTGGAGCTTGTTTTCTGCTAACCGCTGAGGTAAAGACTGCATTCCAGTCCTGAAGTCAAGGGTAAAAAATAGTGACCTTTCAGTGCCATAAAGTGTCTCTGCAAACACAAGGTCCTTTTTTCACCATCAACTATCATTTTCCCTTCAATGACCATGAAAAGAAGTGGTTGCCTCAGGTAATTATGTGTACAGGAAGAAATTCTCACTGCTTTCTGAATATCACCAAGAACATGTTTAAGTGATTTAGTGTAACTTATAATTGGTTTTCTGAAAATATGAATATTTTACTGCCTCTGTGGCAACTCTCCACAGCATCTATAATAGTGACATTCTGCAGGATATGATTAATGAGTTTTATTTTTTGCTCTGGCTAGAAGTAACAAGGTTAGAAGTTCAAAAATTATTTTCTTTTAGAGAACATGCATAAAGATTATAATGCTGCATCTGATTAACATATGAGAATTTTCTGAAGGACAAAGTAAACAAAATAACCCAGCAGATGTAAGAAACAAGCTAGACAAAACCCGTTGTGCATAAAGAAATGCCATTTAATTATCATACACTTCTCTATAGCTAATCTGGGGAGGATGATTTAGCTGATATATGATGTTACAACAGGAAAGTAGATAAGAATGTGTGTGAATGTTGAAGCTTATTTTACTGTAGTGGGTGCCTTTGAAATTCCTTAAAAATTTGTATGGGCCAAAACACTACAGAAGCGTTGTGAGCCTCTTAGTATTCTGTACAAAAGTAAAAAGAAAATCATCTTGCTAAAATATATTGAAACTGAGATGATGCCAAACATTGAATTTGACACTTGCCCTGTGAGGTTTGCAACCTTGAGAAGATATTTTGTTCCCATTTTCTCCTTGCTTAGAAGCAGGAAAAAATAGAGGATAAGAAAATGAACCCTTTCTGTTGAGCACTCTCTGTGTGCTGTTTTAAAAATCTAGTCCCTATACCACATCAGGAAAGGCTCTTAAATGGACTTAATAATAACGTGAGCAAGTGAGGCACCATATTCACTTACATAATGCAGGGAGAATGCTTTAAGGCTAAAAAGGGATTTTACTGAAACATAAATACAAAGGAGAGTAGAATTGTTTGTATCCTGCCTGTGACAGGCAGTTAACTTCTCTAAGCCAGAGGTGGGAACCTCTTTCATAACAAGGAACTGAACTTATGTATTTTCAGCCTTCAAAGTGAAATTGTTTATTCCAAGAGATAAGTGGAAGAGCAAGACCTAATGTCCTTTTATCTACTAGACTCGTAGCTAGAGTACTTATGAAGGTATAAGAGCCTTAAACAGTGACCTTATGCTTTGTTTTAATAGCAGCAGGAGGTGGTACTGTATTGGCAGTATGCCCCATGGAAATAATCTGAATTTGTATTTGCTAATTATTTTCAAGATAGGTCATAGTCATATATGCCTCTTTTACTACTCACCAGACTGAATTAGAGTAATCTGTGAAGTGATAAACATTTCAAGGAAAAGATGGAAAATAGGAAAAAAAAGGCAAAAGGGATAATGTATGACAGATCATGACAGACCAACCTGATTTCTGTATTTGTTGACATAGCATGCATTATAGGCAAAGGAAAGAGAGCAAAAGCTTAAAGAATAAATTCACCTGCCCCTAAACACAGCTTGATGGGGATGATAAAGCACAACACAAAAGCTGTCAAGCAGGTAAAAAACTGGCTAACTGGGAGACTTCTAAAAAGAGAACAGTATTGTTAGAAGGAAGTAGCTAGTATAATTCCTCAAGGATAGGTCTTGAGGCAAATTATATGTAATTTTTTATTGGTGACCTTGGCACAAAGAATAACTATGCATTGATGAAATCTGCTGATGACAGAAAGTTGAGAGTTGCAATCAATACAGAGGACCACCAGAATATTATATAGGAAGAGCTGGATGACTTTGAGAGCTGGAGCGATAAGAAGGATAACATGTAGTATCAAGCTGAAGGTCATGCAACCAAGAACTGAGAAAAAGAATGGCTGCCATAAGCTGCAAATACAATAGGTGCAAATGAGAAAGGAGGGGAAGCTTGCAAGTGTTAACCACAGAATGCCTGCGAGCCACTTAAAGACTGTCAAAAAAGTACATGCAAAAGTGTTTCCAGTGATGCTAGAAATGGAAAAATCATTACTTAAATGGTTGAAAAGATGTTTTTTTAAGGATATTCAAGTATGTACATGATAATTCCCCTAAAAATTTAAAATGAATAGGTGTTGCGGTGAACAAGGAGTCTCAGGATATGGATACCTGAATGAGAGTGTGAGTTAGGGAGGGATGCAGATTTATTAGCTACGAAGAAGTAGTCTCTACCGAGTGTTAGCCTGCCTGCACTCACCTCATGGTATGTTCATGATAGTTTTTCTTGAGGTAAGCTTGATAGTCTTGAACTTAACCAGAAGAAATACCATGGAAGTCTCTTGGATGTAGCTAATGAGATATATACAAATGTGTGAGTCCTTCAAGTAATCTAACCTTGAGATAAATTACTTTGCCTAATCTGTCCAAACAAGATGAAATGGATTCAAGAAGACAGGACTGTGTCTGTAAAAATGCAAAAGAAATAGATAACAGAGTTGAAGGTAAGCTCTTTTAGTTAAAGAAAAAAAGTTGCCTCAATATTTAATAGCATTGGATCAGCTATATTTTGAATGGAAATTATTAAATAGTTTCTGATCACAGGAAAGGTGAGTAGTCACAAGTTTTCCAATAAAAATACTGAGAGCAAGAAAACGAACTGTTTTTGGATATCCAACCTTTAAATATTTTTTAATGACTGCAAACACTGTTTGTTAGTAGGAAGATAGCAAGGTGTTTCATGTGTGTAAAAGGTATGAAATGGATATTTGGGTTGTAAGAGTGTAAGAGTGTCTTAAGGCAAGAAGCAGTTCTCTGAAAAGCATTTTTTTTCTGCTTTTCTAGTACTTGATTATAGCAAATAAATACGCATTGCAATGCACTTCTCTGATGTTTTTCTATTATTCTAATTCTATTCCTGAATGTCTTATAGAGTTCCTGAGCATTGTAATGAAAAGAATATATGACTTGAGCCTGTTTGACAAAAATAGAACCTCTGTCTACTCACAACACAGTGAATAAATGAGTAGTGAGTGTATGAATGAGAACAGATGAATCTCAGTGTTCCCTTACACGTTACTGTGCTTTTCCCATTTATATTTTTCATCTGATGGTTAAAAAATAATACTAATGAATCTTCTCTTTCCTGCCCTTTGACAGAAATTGTTAAGATGGTCACTCGTTAGGCTGATATTTATTCAAATGTCATGATAAAATTAGATACAACAAATAATATAGAAATAAATATAATACATTTAATAATTCCCTACATTTTTCCAAAGAATGGCCAAATGCACTTGTGTAACATGAAGGTGATATAAAAATGGGAATTTCCATAAAAACAGATGAAAACCATATGCTTATATTCTGTGTTTGGGTTCTCTGCTCTGAAAGCTAGAACAATAAGAAAACTTGACAAAGACAACAATAAAAGATGTGATTTTAGCCATCATGTGCATTAATACAGCTGGGTAAACAGTTGTCTGCTAAAACTATCTCCACCCATCTTGTTTCCATGGATACACAAGACTATAAATATTCTTAAGGCATATATTTTAGACTGTTTTTAATTGAGACCTCAGTTTGGGAAAGCAAGTTATTATGCATTCAACTTTAAGCACAGAGTTAGATGATTAAATAGAGGAAATGAAGGTAAAGAATAGATCATTCACATGACTTCAAAGATGGCTAAAGAGTGTTGTCACAAAATGAACACAGGCTACTGACAAACTTTCTGGCTGTCTCACTGTAAATAAATGGGACTGTTTAATTACAAAGAAAGCTGCAAACACCTCAGCAAAATGTGTGTACCAAGAACCAAAAGAAAAGTCTGATACTTATTGCTGGGAGTCTCAAAAGAAGAAGAACAGCTTGCTAAAATCTTAGCACACTTTTTCATTTCTCCTGGCTGCTTTGCCTATGAAGATCAGAAACATAAGTTACTTCATGCTTCATTTTCCAATCTTCATTGACTGACTGACAAAATTATTAGATAGTACCCTGTCCTTTTTCTCTGTATTTATCTAAGCTAGTTGAAACTCTGAACTGTTCACTTGTGAACAGCTTTGATATTTTGAAGTTTATTTTCATGAAATATCAAAAGTATATTCAGTATTTTCCATGGTGAGGTGTTTCAAAAAATATATGTGCAAAATTTAATCGCTTCAATGGAAATGTCTAAAAAGTAATCTGTATTTCTACATGTTTTTATTACATTTTTGTAGAGTTGCAACATATATTATTAAGGAAGATGATGATTATTAGAGATTCAAAATCTCTTGCATTCCCTTCAAGTTGTTTTCTAATAACATAGTTTTATAGCAGTGTTTCCACAAAATCCATTTTGATAACAATTTCTGACCAACTACAGGTAGTAATAACAGCTTGGGAAAAATAATGGTAGATAACATGTTGATAAGCAATTTAGTTTACCTGCTCTCGAAAGAAATTTCAGGAACACAGCTGATGTGTTTCTTTTCAAAAAAGTCAAGATCAGTTAACATCAGAAAACAAACAAAAAATTTAAACTGCCTATTTTATGTTTTTTAAAAAAGAAATTTGTGTCACATTATTTCTGTCATATCTTTGTAGTCTAAAACTTAATACTTATATTTATGAGAATATTACCAAAATAAGGTCAACCCTACACAGTTTATGATCAGTGTATTTTTAAGCAATAATTGTTAATCAGCCAAATCAATGCAGTAAGCACTGAATATTAAAAAATACTGTGACTGGCAGTTCTTGGCATTACTGAAAATGATATAATACAACTCTATACTTGCTTTTAAAATTTTCTATCTCTATAAATTAGGTACTAGGCAGGCGTTATGTTGTTTTTGCTATCAAAATATAAGTTTTACTCCTATATCTTCATGTTTTATAAACTCACAAAACTAATACATGAAAAATATTTTCCTAGAGGAAAACAGGCTGTGCATGGACTTTATTAGATAACTGTAGTGCTTTTAAAAGCAAAATTGTTCTTCTTTTCAAAGTTGCTTCTCAATAACATGAGATCACAAAATATACTATATATCAGTTGGGCCTAAACGAAATTTGACTCTGTTTAAATGGAATAGACTCATAAGCCACAGAATAACTAACAAGAAAAAACATAGAATGTATTTTATTTTTATTAGTTACTGGGCGACAGTGGCTGTGAACTTCTTAAATTATCTTATTTTGTTAAGTACAAAAAGGAGAATTTTTTTAACCATGAGAAGGTATTTCGTGACAGACTTTTTAGTATTATTTGTAGTAATAGGGTAAGAGGTAATGGTTTTGAATTAAAGGAGAATAGACTAGGTATAAGAAAGACATGTTTTAAAATGAAGGTGGTGGAGCAGTGGCGCAGGTTACCCAGATCTAGTTTAAAATGTCCTGGACCATGACAGGGAGGTTAGACTAGATGACCTTTAAAGGTCTCTTCCAACAAAACTGTCCTATGATTCTATGATTTATTTCTGGTCATAGGTCCAGGAATTAATTTATAGATTTAAAATCATCATAACAGAATAAGAAAGGATTGACTTGGCTTTTTTTTTTTTTTCCCCAGGTCTCTAAAACTGTAGCATTGTCAATGACCAATCAATAGAATTTTAAATATTAATTTTTCACCACCTGTCTGTGGTGGTCAGTCTCTGTCAAGCTCATGGGTCTCATGAGCCATGCTAGAAGCTCTTCGGGGGAGCACAGGCTGGGGCAGAGGCAGACATTCCTGAAACTGCTATGGCATGGCACTGGTACTGCTCAAAGCAATAGCATTGGTGTAACGTCAGTTTCCAATCTCTCTGCAGAATTTTATAGCTGCAGCTGGTCCTCTCTTGTGGGCAGAAAAAAATTATCTCCTAGAGTCCCTTTCTGGCTCCATAGTTACATGCAAAAGTCTTATCATGATATAATATTAAAAATTGCTTACTTCACTAAAACCTTTATTGAGAAAATTAGCTCATTCTGGCACTCCAAATTTCGAGCATTTGAGTCCTGGACAACACTTGCTTGAATGTCCATTCATGATTTTATTGCATGTAAGATTTTGGAACAGGGATGATCTGAACCTATAAGAAATGACCCAGGCTTCTTACTTGCCATATTTTTATCCTTATTTTTCCTTTTGAAAATTACTTATTACACACAAAAGTAGGATAATCAAAATAAATTTGCACCAAATGCACAAAATCTGACAGGATTTCTAATTTCCTCTTTAAGTCGTTGGGAGATAATCTTATTTGGGGGACTGAGGACAACCCTAGAATTCCAAATTGGCAATCAGAGGATTTCAGAAAAAAAATGGTGACTCCTACCAGGGGACTAATGTCACAGGCATGAAGAGTACTGAGGGAAAGAAAGAGCAAGTCCCCCAGGATATTTTTAGCATTCTAGTCACAAGGTTATTTCAATGTGCTTTGTATACTCCAAGATCTCATACACAGAGTCAGGATTGAGGCAGCCAGGGGGTACCTTGACTTTTACTCTAGTGGCAGCTGTACCAGAAATGTCCTTCCTTGCACTTTGAGAGACACTTGACAATTTTGCACTAGTGTTTCTGAGGTTGAAAGACCTTTCAATTTTTTATGAAATTGATACAAAGATGGTATTTTTAACAAGAAAATGAAGATAAGCAGTATCTGCTAAGGCAGCACCCTGTGAAACACAGCTGTTGCCTGACGGTTGTCCCAAATGAGAGGATTTGTTATGACATCTGAAGGCAAACCTAAAGGACAGAAAGTGTCAGGAAAGGAGCAGTTTCTTCTGTGAGAACACAAATCACCACTCATAGTGATTCTAAAAGACTGAAGAATATATTAAAAAAAGTTTTTAAGTAGTACTCTTAATGTTATTATGTAAGTATAAAAATACTTTAAAAACATACTTTTTCTTATGAAGTACTTAAGTTCTGAAAAGTCATCACCATTGTTTAATATGACTTACCCAACCAGCTTTAACCAACAGAACAAAAGTTTTAAATCAAGTTTACAAGTCAGATTAATATTGCAAGAGGCCTGACTGGTCTCCCTTTATAGGATGCTGCCTCAGATCCCTGTCTGCAGACCTGATCCTGACCTCACTAGCTGACTCAAGGCTATGGCTCCTAACTGAGGCTGATGGCTCCTACCCTGCCCTGGTCCTTAACCTTGGCTTCTGAGGGAAGCCTGACCCAAGGACTGCATGCAGCCTTGTCCCCATGACTTTCCACATCTCATTTGACCTCCAAACCCTTCAGGAAGTTGTGATTGTGTTGTAGGGTTAATACCGAAAGTAAAAACAATCTCTGATGCTGCCGCGCAGGCTGCCGGCCGGGTGAGGGGGAGGGGGGAGGAACGACCCTTTTCCCCCATCTGCCTGCCTGGACCGGGGGCCACCCAGCGCGCACCGCCAGTTCCTCCGTGCCCTTTAGCCCCGGCGGGAGCAGTGGCTTCGCCCTGCGCCAGCAGCCCTGGCGGCCGCTCCTGGGCCGCGTCTCTCCTCTCGCGCGTGGTGCCGGCTGGCCATGGGAAAGCCCCAGGCCCCAAGCGGGGG
>VYZS01051612.1:36979-53131 GCA_013400695.1 Neodrepanis coruscans | reverse complement strand
CCATCAACAATTTACAGAAATACATATTTTGCCTTTAATAACAGAAGTGCATAGAATGGGTTTAATCTGCATTTTACTTGAGCCAAACTCGTTTGTGCCAACAGCATGGAGAATTGCTTTCGTTTAAGTCTTGCTACAGAAAAGGCACATTCTTTCTTTTTTTTCCCCCAAAAAAAAGCTTTTTCACCCTTAACAAGCCAGTAATTTTAGAAAAAAACCCTGCAGCTTGTCAGTTTGACATTGTTTAATTTGCAACAAACTGTAAACAGAGTATAGAAAATGGCAACTCTAATAAAGACAGGCAGAGACAAACCATATTTTTGTCACTAGAAAAATCTGTGGCAAAAAAATGAATCACATATATTTGCATTTGTCCCTGTGACATAATGTTAAGTTTAATTACTTATGTGTGAAGCATCCTATTAGAAGGTATGCACCTAAAATAAGTAAATGTTAGCTTAGTTAATTGCAGTCTAAATTCTAGTCAGTGAAAGAGTATTCTGTACCCATTCATAGATGCTTCCAATTTACACACTTCAGAAAGCATGTAATGCTCTCATTTGCTTAAATGTCAAATGACAGAATGATCCTGATAAATACCATTTAAAAACAAGAAATACTGAGAACCCCCCAAGTGTGGCTCAACAGTTTTTTTGTTTCGAAATGTCTAAGTCAGTCTGTAGGAGGAAAGCTTCATCTTTTAAATTTCCGCTGAGGAGCTGGTTCTAAATTTTATGCTAATGCACTTATATGTGTTAGTATTTCTTATTCACCGTAACATTTTTTATAGCACCCAGTCCTTGCAATTACTCTGTATCAAATGATTTGTTAACCAAAGCTAGCCATGAGGGAAGTTGTGTACCCGTATCCCCTCAGGCAAGCAGTTTGCTGGATAAGGAACACTCCTATTTATCCTAAAGTCTTTTAATATTTCTGTGTGTTTTAAACATTAGCTTTCTCTGCTTGAGCTTGCTTTGACAAGCATATAATATGTGTGAGAATTATGTGAATACAATACTTGTGGCCATTGAAAGGCTTAGAAAAAAAAATTTGTACTACCAAAATTATTTCAATAACAGAGCCACTGATCATGAATACAAATAAACTGTAACAGATTCCCCCAGCAATTGTATGCAGAAGTGTACATTTAAATATCTAATTATTCATAGTCAAAATATTAAGAATAAAGATTCTTTGTCATAAGATTAAAATCATGAAATGGATCTTTGGTCACATCCAATCCTCAGGTTTAGAAGGAACTGTGATTGGCATCTCCTGATGATCCTGGGGCCTCAGAATGTTTTAGAGGTGTTTAGCATGTTGAATCACGGAGTGACTTAAGGTGTTGTGATAACTGTTTTCTAATTGGGAGCCATTAAGAATAAATAAAACCAAAGGTAATAGGCAAGAGAGGAATATACTGAGGGAGAGCAAGTAGAGGAGGGAGAATTTATTAATAATACACTGAAAACTGAAGAAAAAGGCTTCTTGAACAGAAGCAGTTAGTATTAAGCAAAAACAATGGAGCAAAGAGAAAGGAAAAGTACTTCAGTGAGGCAGACCACAAGAAATCAAACTTAAAAAATGGATAAATTGCAAATTAGAACCAAAATCAAACCATATTTTTTGTAATTACTGTCAGTTTTATTTAACCCAGAAAATTATCTAAAATGTGATTCAAGAACACTTGACTTCAGTGAATTGCCTTCTATAACACTTTTATATGTATCATTTTCAAAAGTCAAGTGTGCATTGATTGCATTTCAGACAACCAGTTAAATTTCCAAAACAGCAGATAGAGAAAAAAACACATAGATTTAAAACACCCATTTAACATGAAGTTACCTGCAGTTTGAGTGTGTTTCCACATCCCTGTTCTTCCCAAGTGTCCCACTGCTCAAGGCTGCATGCACCAGTATTCCAACTGCAACTCAGGGCAGCAGTGTGTGGCACAGGTGAGCCTGGGCAGCTGAGCTGGCCAAGCCCAAGGTCAGCTCCTCTGCTGATAAAAGTGATTGTGAAGAAAGCTGGAAGCAAGGTTTGGCCCAAATTTTCCCTTGTGAGCAGCTTTTAAGCCACACTGTATCGCTAGTCTGTTTCTGAATCTGATCTCTGATTCCAGCCTCATGATCATGCCACACTTCATGGTTCCTTGATAGACAGGCCACAACTCCAGCCTGCCACACATTCACATTTGTTTCCTGGCTCCCCATCTGTTGCAGAGTAGCCAACCTTGCTGCAAGGGTATGCAATGTAAGTTTTAGCAACACACCTGTACAAACACATCTTCTGGAGCCCTGGATCTGCATAGAAACACTGTGTATAATTCTAATGTCCTACAACACTTCTGGGGCAATGTTAGTCCAAAGGACCTGGTTGCCATTAACCCTGGTCTGATCCTCTTCTGACCTTGCAGGCACAACCAACCATCCTGGTTACCTCAACAAGGGCAATGGCCAGAGCCACACTCGTGAATTACTCTCCTTTTTTGGTCAGGTCACCCACTGGAGACTTTGTGAGGTGAATACTTATTTTAACAAACTGCTGTTTTGATGGCAGTTTTAAAATGTCACCAGATCGTGACATGAACTTATCACTGGGGAGCTCCATGCTTTCTGGTTCTTTGTGTGCTTTGACTAGGGCAGAAACAATTTTTTATTTTTTTTTTCTGCTGAAAGAGGAACTAGGGAAATAAACTATCAGACTATAGAGATGTGGCCGCATTTTCCTGTCCATGGTCAGCATCCCATAGAGTGTAAAGAGTCTGTAAAAAAGGTAAATGTTATATGATGTGGATAAAATGTCGATGTAATGGCAAAGTCTTTGAGAATGGAAATCTGAGAATTAAACTGGGAGAGACTGTAGCAGTGGAAAATCTCTTTTGTTATGTCAGCAAGAGAGAGATTTCCTCCATCTTCAGAATATCAATAAGGAGAGTCTGGAAAAATTATCCTTCTTTCCCTAAGGACCAGGTTTCGATCACTGTTGGGAACCTATTCATGCAAATTTGGTTGTGCTTTCATTCCAGCTGGTTTTGCCTCTGAAGACACTGCAGGTGGTGATTCTTTGTGTCCTTTGATGAGAGAACAGACAGTGGCTGGCATACTGTGGCTGCCACTTGTAGGAAGTAGCACAAAACCAATGAGCGACCTGCATCTGTTGTGCAAAGTGTTTGAAGATCAGCTGCCAGCAGATGCATTTTGATCAGAAACATTAAGGGAGCGCTTCCTAAGGCATTTTTCTTTGGGGATCTGTGAAGGAAATTGTCAAACATGGATGGATTTCCTACAAAGCTACTTTCTCTTCTCTTCTCTTCTCTTCTCTTCTCTTCTCTTCTCTTCTCTTCTCCCTGCCCTGTAACTGGTAGTCCTACAGGGAACCCCAGGGGTGAGAATGGTGTGTGCATGTAATCAGTTCTGTACATAATCGATAGACGTACGGTATCAGGAAATTAAACTAATATTTCTAGCAAGGCAAATGACAACAAGAATTCAGCATTTGTGCTTGAAAGATTGATGTGAACTTCAATAAGATAACAACGAGGATTTTTCATAGTGACTTTGGACCCCTTGAGCTTTGAGGGACAGATTTCCAGAGATATTTAAGGCATTTGTTTTTCAAAAAGAGAAAAGAGAAATCAAATTCCTATGGATTACCTCCAAAAACACATTATAGTACATGAATCTGAAAATAACATCCCAGGGCTGATGGGACTTTTCCCATCAGTTTCACATGGATGACCTTGGGATGTCTGGATGTTCAGCCTTATAAGGGTATGCCACATTTTTCCTTCATGTGACTCTCCTGTCTATTTCAGAAGTAAAACATTCAATCATTTTTGCAATTCTAGTTTAATTTAGGTCAAAAGCATCTTTCTGGCACCTAATTCTAATTTCAAAATGTCAATGATCAGTTTTTTTCAGACTATGACCACCTTTTCTTTGGTGAAATTGTTAACCTAACAATCCCTAACAATTAGATTTATTTTTGTGTCTCTGACAAGGAAATCAAACTTTAGGTACTAAGATGGATGTCAAGTTCTAGTGATTACGTTAACTATTTAATTCACACAAATCTAATCACTTTCTCTAGGTGCACTTTCTCTGTGCAAAGCCTTGGTTTCACTCTTACTCAGAATTCTCAGAGTTCTGTTCCTGCAGTTGAGATTCATATGAAATCATATCCTAGGACAATCATTTTTCACACAAAAATTCCTGTAGTTTAAATATTTGGCTGGGAAGGAGGAATTAATTTTCCCCCTAGATGATCTTTTATTCATTAACAATTCTATGCTGGGGAAGTTAGAATTCTTTTTTGATTCTAGAATTCACCAAATGATTTCTGCTGAAGCAAAAATGATAGTTTTGGAAAGCTTGCAATAAGAGTCTGTTTCTGTGTGAATCTGTCTCTCTCTGAAATAAAAACAATCTAATATGTGTCAAACTTGCTGTTACAAGAAGATTACCTTTAATTTTTCTTGTTTGTTTGCTTATTTGTTTCTTTGCCAGAAAAGAGAGGGTTTGTTTCTGGCTGATCTGAACTTTTTTTCTTGCAGGATATATGCTTAAATTCCACTAATTCACCTAGGGTTTCCTGTCACAGACCATGGTGACAAAACTGGAATAGATACCTTGGATTTAAACAGCTATATTTTGCTGGTCCAACCCAGAGCTCTTTGGAGAAAAGTTAAAAGAATCCACACTTGATCTTGCAAGCCTGCAGCAATGGAAAAAAATATTCCTGAATCAGAGGATGTTCGAGAGTGCCTGAAGCACACTGGGAGGCACAAACTTAATAAAACAATAGTGTATAGACACAGAATGCTTGAAGCTGTGGGAGGAGGACAGGAAGATTTTCCCTGTTAGCAAATACTGAAATGTGCTGTGTACTCCAGTTGTCCAATTCACAACTCTCTTGGGAAGGAGGAGAGTGCTATAGAGTGATTAACAGGGCTCAGACCTGCTGGAGTAGGCATGAGATCCTCCCTTTCTGAAAACCACATGCAAGTTCTTGCTGATTTTTGTAAGTTTACCCTGAAAAGGTAGGCAAAAGTTTAGTGATAATAGTAAGAGATTAGCTCTAGCTTACCCTTTTTTATTCATTCCACTCTAACAGAAGTTCGCTACTTTTTCTCCTGCAAACACAGGTGATGAGTCTTCTATTTGCTCCCTTTCTTGAGGGGGGTGATAGCATCCCCCTCATAGCACTGGTTGAGAGATGACACAGAAGCTGTATAAAACGAATCAGGTCCTATGACACATTGGAAACAGGAGTCAAAGAAACACTGAAACACTGGTTGTTTTTCAAAACAACCAGTTCAGGATACATTTCATTTTCGGATGAATTCCTTCCATTCAGAGCTGGAACTGATAAAACAAGCTGCCATTAGAGAGGTCCCAGCTGCGTAAAGGTTGAATAACAACTAAAAGTCATCACTGGCCATGCCTCCACAGATGTGTCTCTCGGGTTTGCAGGACTGTGATGAGATCAGAAAATTATCAAAAAGGCCCACTGGAAAGTGCTGCAGCCAACAAATGCTTAGGCTTTTGTTGTGGACAAAGCAGCTCCTATCACCCATGCCCAACATGACTTTGCTGCAGCACCCTTTGGTTGCAAATTTTGTCCTGGGCTATCACCTGTGTGGTGTAGCACTGGAAGTTTTTCATTTATGCATTCATTTATATTAAAAAAGCAATAACAATATGAAAGAAATTCATTGTAAATGTCAATAAATATAACGTTAAACTATCAAAAAAACCCCATTAAACAAGAGTGTTGTTATCAGGTAATATTCAACCCAATGCAGAAACCTTCTGTAATGGTGGAAAAGTGAAAGGTTTCTTGTGAAAAGCCTTTCTTATCCTTTTGAAAATATCAATACCACATGCTGTGTTTGACACTCTCCAAGAAACAAATATTGATTTCCCTCTTTCCTTCTGTACAAGTGGCAGACAATGGCTTTCTGAACTCCAAATTTTTTAATTGTTTTAAGGTTGACAGATTCCGTTAGTACAGAATTTTTATTGTTTCATTTTTCTCTTGCTTTCTACTGCCACCCGCATGCCCCTTTAAAATGCTCAGGGAGGGTGGGGTGGGCTTTATTTGGCATTATTTTGTGTGTGTTTGTGTGAAAAAGGCAAGCAAAGGCGTAGTTGGAATTAATGTAGTACTGCCTGTACCGCAGTTCACTGTCAGTTCTGATTCATCTAATTTTAGCATTACTATCAGGAACATTGTAGCAATTTCTTGGGAACGTGAGGTGCTAGTGATGATATAACATTCTTATTTAAAAAAAAACAAACCAAACCAAACCAAACAAACATGCATTCCAGAAAAGCATGCTATAAAATATAAGTTTGTTGTATAATAGTGAATGGTGGACATCCTGTTTCAGCATCTTGCTTTCTGTCCAGTAAAATCTGTAATTTCATCAATTTTCCAACAAATATGAGAGACAGAATTGAAAAAGAAGGCCAGGGGAATATGTAGGCACATGTATTTCTAATGATCCAGATGCTAAGCAAAATTTGGAGCAAAATGGAAAGGAATAGAGCAGAGTAATTTTTTTCTTTAATTTTATTTTATGGAATATTCACTATTCTTCCATGTGAGGTATATATGTCATGTAAAGCTTAAAAAGTAGTTATTCATTTTGTTGAAGGTCATCCAGACATAGTAAGTTCATTCCATTTTCTTGACAAGACATGTAGGCTTGTTATGTACTCTATGAAACATGACAGCAAGGGACTGTCCCTCCAATCCATTTCAAGCAAATATGATTTTACTTCTGAAGAAGAGGGGGAGAGAGGAGGGAGTTGAATCTGCTTCTGCTGTACCTGTGCTCACCCAGGGACAACAGCTGTCAGGAATGCATTGCAGAATCCTGCACATGAGCTAGAAATAGGCCAGAGTGTGCAGCTGTCTGGGTCTTGCCATGCTCACAAGGCTGGTGGCAGCTGGTGGCAGTTCACAAGTCTGCCTCGTGCTTGTCCCAAGGGGCTGTGCTGGCACCCACAGGCTTTAACACCCTTCACCCTCAGATAGGGATGAAAAGCTGGCATTACTCAGGGAGACATGGTTTCTGCCCTGTGCTGTCCCCTGGTTCTGGGAAGATGGGTGGGCTTTGCAGCCAAGATCCTGCTGGGGAGAGGGGAGTGACCTGGGACTGGGGGATGGTGCCACCTGCCCCGGCCCTTGGATTCAATGGTATAAGGGCTGCCAGAATGGGAAGGTGGGAGGGCACAAAGCTCTGCTGTGCGTTCAACTCACATTTGCTGGCCCAAGGCATCGCGTTCTGAGGCACAATGTAGTCACACACAAAAAGAAAGTGTGAACCTGTGCTTTACTGTGATGCCGGTAGATCATAATATATATTAAGAATAAAATATTTTGGTACTTTATTTGAATGTGGTAGTTACTTATTTTCCTTTCATGAAACAGCTTTGCTAATCTTGTTTCTTTTCTTATGCTACTTTCATCCCAGTCAAATTATCTATGATCCTTTTCATTTTTTCATTTATCTGGACACAACACTTTTTATTCTGCATAGATTTGAAAACTTATGTCATCGGTGATTTGGTTTTTCTTGTCACAAATTTTTAATTACTGTCTACCTATCTTATGGCATACAATAGAATTAGGTCTTTGGAAATGAGGATGTAACTCCCATTTGAGAATTACACATATCCAGACTGACAGGGTAAGACAGGCCCAATACATAGACTTTTAGAATCTCTTCTAGCACTCGTGTTAGTAATGAAATGAAGATGAAGAAGGCAGGTCCTTTCAGAACAGAAAATCTACAAAAGTACCATGTTGAGATATGGGTAAATGCAGCAATTAAACAGGGTGTCAAGCATGTATGCTAAGGATAAACAAACAGGCAAAACTAATTAGTTCAAATTTGTCTGGGAATCAGTGAATAATAAGAGCTGTGAATTATGAGACAGCTGTTTCGAGACAGCCAAATTTCATCCTGTCCATCTTTTTGGCAATGAAAGTTTATGAAGACACTGAGGTATAGTTCATATTTCTCTGTTATGATCTTTAAGAATGGAAATAATAAAGGAATATAAGAAGCTTTCTTACTCATGTCAGAAGGCAATGTCGTGTATATAAACATAGTTCTATAAACCATCTTTTTATAGTATTATAATTATTAATACAATTGTATAAAGACAGTAATAGTGTTGGGATGTCAAGTGACAGAAAACTTGTCCAATATTTTTCCTGATTGTTATCGTAACCTCTCCAGAGCCGATGAACCTCTCATTGTTTATTACTTAATCTGCTAGACTCGCCTTGTTCCATGCTGATGAATGGAACTCATTGGATATCTTGCCTAAAACACAGACAATTGGATTTCTTAGCTGCTGGGTCCTTAAAATTCATTATTGATATTTTGCCTAAGTGTATTTTGTAATGAAGGGAATTAAGAAAATTTTAAACTATCAAATCAAATACAGATGGATTTTACATTGAAGTAATTGTGGTGTTTAACTTCGGGAGACTCAAGATGTAAACCAGTTGGGTTCATTAAGAAAAAAACCCACAGAAGACTAAGAGAAATCTTATATAGAAAAACTATGTCTCAAAATCTGTGATATTTTACTTTCTTTATTTTTTTTCTGATTAAACATTATGGGTTTTCAGTGAAGTTATTCTATAGCCTGATTTTTAAACGTGAAAATATATTTTCTGGGAACAAGATCAGTATCTATGGCTTTATATTTTGACAAAATACCTTAAATTTGGCTGTCAAACTTTAATTTTTTTTTCTTTTAAGCCAACACTTTTTTTTACTTCTTTTTCTCTCTTATTTTGAAAATCAAAGAACTTTAATGCCATTTTCATTAAGCTACTTACAAAATCATTAGAATTGTGTGATCATTTTGAGTTAATTGTTCTAATAAGATGCATTAAATAAAAGGAAGTCATGTTAAGAAATTGTGAAAACTTGCATGAATAATTGCACAAATTTTTCCTTGGTAAAGTCTGGGAGAGCTGCCAAGAAAAATCTTTCTCTCTGACGAAAGTTCCTAAGCACTACAGTTACAAAAAGTGTACAGAAATATTAGTGCCAGTAAAAAAAAATCTTAAAAAGGATATATTTATACTAAAGGAAATAGTGTTTCTTAAAACTGATTTTACTTTCCCATCACTGTGATCACCAATGAATGCTAAGTGTACTGTCACATTTTATAGAGATACACATGTCTACCATGAACCAGACAAAAATTTTATGCAGGATGAGGAATGACCAACTGAAACATTTCTGGCTATCACTAACCTGGCCAAAATCCAATGTATGGCATTAAAAAAAAAAAAGATATAAAGTCTATCACACTTAGGAGCAATAAACAACTCAGCTGAGAAAAACAATTTCTAGCTAAAGAAGATTCTAATGAGATTTTCCCCTAAACACTTGTCATCTGAATGATCCTGGAATAAAAATTTTGCTAAATGCGAATATTGGTAGAAATTGGCTAGAGAGAGGTCTGACAGACAGGTTGCATACAGGTCTAAGCTTTCATCAAATGTTTAAATCCAGATTTTCAGTCACTAGACTGACTCCTTACCAATCAGTCCCAATTTGCCTTTAAGAAGATGATAGCATATAGAATAGGTTTGCAGAAATCAGTGGATGTATAACAATTTATGCCAGGTAAGGATCAGTTTCTTTATTATTCAAAAGCACAGACTACAGAAACCTAATTCCCTACTCTTGCTCATAGCCAGAAACATCTGACTGATGAAGCTGGAATCTCCCATGAGTATTCATGCTTCAGAAGGGAACTGGTATTACAACTGAGATGTGGATAATATCTGCGGTATCACTTGGCAATTTCAGACAACTTATAGTGCATTACCACACTTTCCTGCAATTTGGTGCTTGGATGTCATAAATTACATTGACACACCATTACCATAGGTAAGTAGAGTAAATAATCAATCTCTCCAGAGGAACATTAGAACCCACTGTAATAACAGAGATCTGCAGCACATGTGAGCAAGTTACTATTAGAAACACAGACTCCAATTGTTTTCCTTTTTTCATACCTACAGAGAAGCCAAATTTACTTTCCTTTTAACATCTTACTTTTGGACTGCTATTCTTGCACTAATGAGAACATGATAGGCCTTTAATATGCAAACTGAGAAAATTAGCTTATTAAAATAAGATCACAAAATATCCACAGAATTTCACGTGTGGGGGGTTTTTTGAAAGAAAGTAAAAAATAGATTACTAGTCTATGCTAATAGCAAATGGGTTTTTCTCTGTGAAAGAGCAGGAATGAACCATTAAAGTTCATTATGCAGGACAGCAGGGAAATAGAACAACTATAGAAATGGAAATCTGTCCCTAATCATGGATCCAGGCGTAAAGTAGTGTCTCTGTGACAGAGTGATGTGGTCCCAGATTAGCATAGACCCTACAGAGCTGCATGAAGAGCTCATGCAAAGTGTTTGGATCAAACACTGAGGTTTTCTGATGTTCTGATGCTACCATACCTCTGCCAAGAGCCATACTAGTTACTGTGGTTCTTTGGTCTCCATTTAAAATATTGCATGGATCGGGAGATTTCTTAAAAAGCCAAGGGCAAGGTAAGATCAGGAAGAATAATGGCGTCCCCGACTTCTGTGAACAAAGGTGGCTATTGAAGGCTCAGAAGACCCAGCCTCAGAAGGGGGAATGTGCAGAAAACAGCCACTGCAAAATGAACTTGAAAGACTGTTTTAAGCATGTCTGACCCTGAAACCACTGGGGCATGTGGGAACAAACAGGGAGGTTTGGAACCGGTGACTACAAAAGGTGTAGCACCATCGGTGCTGCTTCAGTATATTTACTTCGAATCTAATAATGATTAGCTGGACTAAAAAACATAGCTCAGCCAGTTGTGTCTAAGATGTATTTATTCTTCCTTGCTGTGTGGATAGTGCATTCTCCTTCCAAAGAAGGAGGCACAGTAAAATCTCTTTTCTGACAACTTACCCAGTTATTTCTGTGCGGAATTAAAAAAAAAAAATTAGAACCAGACTAACCAGGCATTTCTGGAGGTCACATCCCTCATTGCCAAGTTCTTGAAATTCATTTTGACAGAAGCAGCAAGCTATTAAATCATAAAGAAGGAGCTGGACCTTTGGCCATTGCAAATATGGGCAATTCCATTGAATTTCTGTTAAACTGTGCAAGTTTACACTATTGAAGATTGATCCCCATATGGTTTGCTTTTCTTGCATTTTTTGTTGCCCAATTCTGTACTAATTAACACAGAATCCATGTGTATCTACCATTAGTACATGGAAAGAAAATTCTTTAACATTTTCTTTTTTGTTTTATTTCCTGTCCAAACTCAAGTAATATGGGAACACACATAGTTTTATCTGATTTTTAAAATATTACATTACCACTGTGAAATAAAAATACTGCATTAAAAAAAAAAAAAAAGGACACAGTTAGGATTGACATTTAATGACAAAATTAGTACATTTAATGACAATGAGTGCGTTGTGCAGAGCTTCACAAAAACTTCAGGAAATGAAAGTGCAAGCTTACCTTTCTTAAGTGTGCTTTCATGAACTGTTTCACCTTTTATATTCACACTTCAGTATGTGTTTATGTTCATATTGTATCAATATGCAAATTTTTGAACAACTGTAAGTTATGCAAGAATATTTGAGTTTTCTAAAATGATTCCTGCAGTTTACAAGCTTACTATTATTTCAACTTTTCCTGAAATGTGTTTCTCTTCAGTTTCCCTTCAGGTTCCAGGTGAGTTTATAAACGGTACAGTTAGCTAGTTCTTATCCTTGCTTTGCACACAATTAAGGATCACTGGTGTGTGCTTAAATTCCATGATAAATGTTTTTACAATGTAAGAAATTTTTTTTCCTAACTTATTGATCACCTCCAGTGTTCCAACATAGAGGAGAAAAAATGGCATTGATGACTTAGAATGCGTTCTCCTTTTGGAAAACCTAATTTGGATGTGACTTTCTTCCTATGAAACAAGTCATCTGTGGCCAGAACTGTTCGAAATAATGGACCAATACACCACAGATTTTAAAACTTGCAGAACTCACATATGCTCTGATAAAGAGGTTGCTATAAAGCAACCCACAGAAGCTAAAATTTGCTGGAGAAACAAATGGTTGTAGAAATTAGTGTTGTGAGATAGATAACAAACCAGGAAAAATGTGAAGCAGAATGTTGTTTGACTATTCAAGAACAAGAGAGGAGGAGAAATGGAAAGAGAGAAACAGCAAGAAATCGAAAAGAAAAGGAGAATGTGAGAAGATGAGTGAGAAAGCAAGAAAAAGAAGGAAGCAATTCACTTCAAATATGGAAATAAAAAGAGAAGCACAACAATGCCAGGAATAGATGTACTCCCATTTTGAAAATTCTGACAGGTTTCATAGATTCATAGATTGGATGTTATTCTTCATCAGATGAATGATACTGATCCAGCAAACAATATAACTGAAGTTATGCAAAGGTTGTAGGAAATAACATTAAAAGCAAGAAAGACTGGCCACTGGAAGCTCAAAGTACACTTTATATTTGTGGGTTTAATTCCTTGTTAAAAATATGCTGGTGGTATATACTGTTTAAAGAACAGAAATTCTTCTCAAAACTGGGTTATTAAACCAGCTCTTAGACTCAGCACAAGTGATGAAAGGTAGCCATGTGTTCAGAGAGCTGAGGTATGAATCATTTTAGGGCTAATAAGTTGTCCCAGATATTCATAAGCCATCTGTTAAGTGAAAGAGCATTAGGTGTACACAGTGCTAATAATACTTACATTTAATAATTCTACTCAGCATGATACATCATTGGGAGCAGCAAAAATGTACTTCTGGATATGCACAAAATCCTCATACAGAATTTCAAATATAGTATGTGATGGTATGTTTGAGTGGGCAGTGATAAGTAAGAGGAGTTTTGCACAGAAAGGGAACAGCTTTGAGAACATGTCTATTTTATTTTCTCACAAATTCCAAATATGAATTTTATCACCAAGGTCATATGTTTTCTTTGGAGCTGGTCACAAGATTCTCAGAAATTAAAATTGAAGAGAAAAGCAGAATGCATAAAATGTTAATATTTTGACAGGCTCGGTGTGTTTTAATTTCAAACTAATGTATTGTGGTTGTCTCTCATATATCACATTCCATCATAAATTTCATTCCTGTTCAACAATCTTGAAAACAGTCTTGAGTGGTCTATGGCAACAATGCCAAGCAAATAATATCCTTATGGCAACACTCTCTCCCCTTACCTTGACCATGGAAGAAATAGTGTCATATTTTTTCTTGATTTACTGCAAACACTTCAAAAATATTTGACAATCCTCTATGGCAGCAGCTTGCTTCCTTACATGTTCTGCAATTAAGAACTACTCCAGTCAACCTATTCATGCCAACCAAGGCACAAATTGTAGTATTAAATTTAATACTTCAGGATTTCAAATATATCAGTTAGGGTCATAATATCAGTGGAAGTTTAGGTTCTTGTAAACTGCAATTTTAAAATGAAAGAAAAAGGAAAGGACACTGTTTTAGGAAGGAACACTTCTTCTGGGTCCAGGCTGCAAGCATGTATTGAGTCTGTATTTAGTAGATATGTAATGACACAGCTTCCAACTGTGGTGCTGCATGACATTCCCAGAGAAAGTGACTGTCAGTATGAAACTACTCAGAGAGATGCAGGAAAACCATTACAGCAGGACAGCAAAGTTGTTTCCCTCCTTAAATGGTGCAATCATTTGAAAACAAATGAGCACTTGCTATAACATGGCTTTGATATACATTCCTATATTTTTCATTGTACAAATCAGATGATGATATTTATCATCTTTGCAAATTGCTAAAAAAAAAAAAAAACAAACACCAAAAACCAACAAAATAAAACAACCAAAATATGTGGTTAATTCTTTGTAAACTGCTTAGTTTATGGAGCAAAATGGTGACATAATTCTACTGGAAATCAGATGAAAGCCTAATAAATTTAAGCATTGCAATCACCATTTTAATGTGTCAGTGTGTTTTTGTTATGTGTTCAAATCTACTAGACAGAACCTAAGCTATGACATTAAACAGACCAGTTCATATTTACCCAACACTAACCATCATCACCTCTCTATATATTTACGTTGCAATACATTTTTGTCTTGTATTTCTGGGAAACTTGAAAAGCCTTTAGGGAAGCCAAAGGCTTATGTACAATAAAAAGTCTTGAGTTGTATCTGTCCAGTGTTTACGATATTGTATTGTGTGGCCAGGAGTAGAGCATAAAACCTTAATAACCTAACATTTTTTCCTTTCTATGACAAAATAAATTTGTTCTCACTCAAAATGATTTCTTCTGAACTTAAGAAAACTCAGAATATCCAAAGATTAAGTGAACTTTTCACCAGAATTTGCTAAACATTTTTATANCTGAAAATTAAATAAGACAAAGTGCAGTAAAAACAAAATGCAGCTTGACTTTCCTCCTAACACAGGAAGGACTTAGGTTTAATTTGGTTCAGATGTGAAAGTTCAGATTTTTGCTTACTTCTGTCCTTTCTATAGCTGCTGTTCACGGTAGTAAGATGTTATGTTTGTTAAATCCTGTATTCACCAGAATGATGCAACAAATATCTCTAAAATGTCATCATTAATGCCAGTTTCACTGTAATGAAATATTCATTGTATTATGTTTAGAATTTATGATTTTAATTAAATCAATCAACTCTTTTAAAGAGGAAAGGTTCAAAAGTGTTTTGATTAAAAATACTTCAAACCCAAGAAAAATAAGAAAAATAACTGAAAAGTGCTATTTTGAGAGAAAGATGAAGAGGAAAACCAGAAGAAAAGTTGCATTTCTGTGAAATGTACTCATTTAACGCAATGTTTTCACTGATTTTTGACAGGAATAATTGTTTGACAGGAACACTGTTAGATAATAATGAGCAAACAGTCTTGAGAATACAAATTCCTTGGTTTGGACTCCTAACAAAGAAGCTGTATATCAGTCTCTCACTCAAAAAACCATCAGTTTAACATACATAGGTTTGCAGAGTATTTGGAGCATATTAGTGTCTCCCAGTCTGATGTTCTCTTTGTAGGTGCTGTAACTGTGTCCACTCCTGCAATTTTTGGCACAGTTTCCCAGAAATAACAGAGAAAACTTCCTTAGAGCTGCACTATGAGTAAGCAATCGGTTTATTGCTTGAAAATAAAGATTTGAATCTCTTGGGCCTAGAAAGAGAACCAAATTACTCTTTTTTACCTAAAAGCACCTCACACCTCTGCTTTTTCTGCTTTGGACTCCAGGCACGAAAATTCTGGCAGCCGGAAGGCTTTCAGACACCCCCAGATTTTACTTTTCATTAGATACTTGCTGGAGAAATGTGCTGTACAGAGGCATTAAATAGCCCATCATGTCCTATACAAATTGGTGTTAATATTTTCTACGCCTAGACCCCCAGCTGGAATGAACTTTTACAATATCACAGCACATATTGTTAAATACCTTCTCATTTTGCTTATAGAACAGGTTTAATGAGGATTTGAACTGTGATCTTTTAATGTGATCACTTAGTTCAATGAAACACTGTATCACCTACACAAATCTCTTGTTCGTGAAGTTCATTGCAGTGAATCACAGCACAGCAACACATGAGTAACTGCAAAGAAATACAAAGTTTTCCTGTATCTCTGTGCTGCAGTCCCCACTGGTTTCTCACACTCAGGGCTTTTCAGAGACTGCTGTTCTGAAATAATAATGAGAAAGCCCATTAGAAAAGATCCATTTTTATTTTTAAAGAAAGGAACATAAAATGAGTCATTGTACTACAGTATGTGCAGTTTGTCACTCTGCTTTAAAGGTCCATCCAACATTTGGTTTAATCCAACATTGCAAACAACTAAAAAAAAATACTGCATTTGGTCAAAGTTTGCTTTACTAAGAGTTTCCTACTGTCTAAAAGAAGAAAGAAAATGAAAGGATGGGAAAAGAGACATCACAAAGCAAAGAGGCTAGAACATTTTTGCAAAAAAATACATGTAAATATGTACAAAATGCATACATATATAGAAGGGTGATTCTTTCTGTAACAACCTTTCTTTACCCTCATGTTTTCAAGCTAAATCTAACTTCATTTAGGA
>VYZS01051612.1:4724-15002 GCA_013400695.1 Neodrepanis coruscans | reverse complement strand
ACTTTGAACTTTATTAAATCTTGTGAAGAACTCATCTCTCTCGATCTGTCACAGGAATGCTGGTGGAGTTGCTCAATGCAATATCTTGAACTGTCATCTCAGGAGCACTGCACACTGTCCCCCATGGTGACCTTACTGACAGTCACAAAAGAAAAAAAAAATCCCTGTATGTGAAATGTAGATTTTTGTGGCTAATGGCATTTGCTGATCTTTAACTCTTCCGGTGCTGACATCCTGGAGTAGCCTTTTTCTGAATTGTGGCACAGGTACCTCTGCTGTGTGTTAAAATTCAATCCTTTAAAAACTTGTAAGGAATATACTGCTGGGATCTCAAGTGACAGGGACAGGATTCCCTTCTGAGGCTTTCAGTTGAGCTGAACTCTCAAAACATTTCTAATATTCACTTCAAACTTTGACTGAGGCTATTCTTGAAAATAGGGTCTGCAAAACCAAGGGTCCCCAAAAAACAAACAGACCAATAAATACCCCAAACCAGCCCTGGCAACAACTTTTTAAAAGATGTTCCCAAAAGCTTGACTTTGCCATGAATAACACAGATGCATTGTACAGAGACAGTAAGCCAACCTGTAGCTTTTGAATTACAGAAACATCCTAAAATTGCACTTAAATTCAAATAATCAAATACATAGGATTATTTTGTAAATTAATTAACAGAGATTTTTCACCTCTCTGCTTAAAAGGTGACCTCTAGTAGTCAGAAAAATCTGTTAGAATTTTCTTGCTATTTCAAAAACTAGTCCAAGTTTCACATAGCTAACTTTTAATGTAAATTATGGAACTGAGCAAACATTCTTCTTTCATCTTCTTAACATAAGTCCCCAAGTGTTTACTTCACTTGGGAATTGGCAACTTAAAATTTCACAATAAGAAAGATATTGTTGAAGGATTGAGTGCATTTCCTGATTATACAGCATTTCAAGATTTGGATGAGTACCAAATATGAAGACCTTTGTCTTCCATACAGAGTTGTGAAATCTCAACGAGTCTCTAAATCTGCAGATAACAAAGCTTGAAGGGACTACAGATAAGCTGGGGGACAAGCTAGGCATTCAAATGAACTTCACAAGTGGGAAAGTAGATGAAAAGCAAAGGCTGTTTATTCAGTGGGGACAAAGGCAAGGTTCTGCATCTAAGCATGAATAATTATCTATGCAAATGGAGGACGTGGATCAAGCAGTAAGAAGTTTTCCAGAGAAAGATCCGAGGTTTGCTATGCATCAGTGATGAACATGAGTCAACAATGTTACACTGTTGAGTAAAAGCCAGATACCCACCTCAGACACCTGAAAACGAGAGTCAAGATGCATCAGGCAATCTTTTCCCTACAGACAGGACCGATAAAGCTTTAGCTGGAGCAAGTCCCTGCTTTGATTTCCTAGAAACATGGACAAATTGGATAGAGTAAAACTAGGACAATGAAACAGCCAGGCTTCATTACCTATGAAGAAAGATAGAAGTATGTGGAATCGTTTGGCCGAAAGAAGAGAATCAAGAAAATTGTGATGACAGTCTATAAGTATGATAAAAGATTTTTGTAAAACAGAAGTGATTAACATATCTGTTTCCATGGTCTACAGGGTAAGAAAAATTGCAGTTGCAATAATAAAGATTTGATTTCCTCTTCAGAAAATAAGCCCCTATTTCAGCTCTTTCCCTCCTCTACCAACAGAAGTGAGATGGACATCATCTCCAACACGAAATTTTTAACAGGCAAAAGAAATAGTTCTTATGAATAAAGAAGGTATAAGGGATAGTACTTCTCAAAGTCCCTTCCAGTATTGTTTCTGTTAAAAACCCAGCAAAAACACATTTCTGCACAGCCTGAGAGGCAGAGTCAGGGCAATGAAAGCAAGAGAAATCTATTCTCCTGTAACTTTTTTTTCCAGTTTCTTTTAGCTGTGGTAGAAATTCACAGGAGAGATATAACTGGCTGAAGCTTCTAACTACTATTTTGTCTTAGAAGAAGAACATGTCCCTGCCTTTGCCAATTTGGGTTGACGTGCTAAAGTTGTTTTTCCACTTCCAGAAGAACACTGAAAAATTATACCTAACAATTTATTCAAAGCAATAATCTGACACTGCTGATTCTCATCACTTTGCTTTATTCCCATGAACAGTGCTTAGCATGCATCCATGTGTTTATGTGTTTGTTGGGGATTTTGAAACAAATAAGAAGAACATACTGCCCAAATTTTATACACTCACCACACCACCTATTTGGTGGATTAAATGATAAATCAGATATTCTGATGCAAGGCCAAAATTCTGTAAACATGGTAAACACAGTAGAGAACATGAATTATGGGAATAAATGGTAGAGTTGTGCCATTCCATATTACCAAAAAATGTGGTTACCTTCTAGGACTACAATGAATGCAAAAGCCAGAAAGACAGAGAGTGTTAAGAAATGTGAAATCCAAAGACCTGGGTCCTCTTTATAGCACATAAACCATCTAGAAAATGTTTTCTTCTGCTTTGTGTAAGGATTGCTCTAGAGCACAAACAATGTCGGAGGTAAACATCATAACTGACAAGTGAAGCCAAACAAAAGCAAGCCCTGAGAGTTAACTTCAAAGTAAGCTTGGAGTTATATTTATAAACCAGAAATATATAGAGCTGCACTTCAATAGTAAAGGCTTGTTGTGCACAGATGGTCTGTGGTGCTGCAGCAGTAGCTATATTTGCTATCACAGTTTTCCAAAAAACAAACACCAAACCCACAAAACAGTTATGTTATTGCTTTGAATCTAATCTTTCCCATCATCTTAATTATCTTGCTTGAGCTAAACATACTGAGGATATTTTAAGAAGAGAAATCACCACCCAAAGTGGTCAAAGGCCTCGTACAGCAAATGGGACAGGAAGATGAAAATATATCTACCACTCAAGTAAAAATAATGCCAGGCAGCAGATACTGATCTTCATATAATATTTGCTAGGCTGTAATGTTTTGTAAATTAAATTTATGAAGAGAATTTGTATGTGTAAACACAGCAAGCAGTACTTAGTTAATCCATAAATGTATTGGCTTAAGGAAGAGTTCTACCACATGGTGTTATTTAGAAATCTGTGAGGCTTTTAGAGATGAAAAATGTCACTCTGCAAAAGAGCTCCAATTCCTGTTGCCCTGAATTTTCATAGTATCAAATTTCAGAATACCTATTGGCAAAAATAACACCACCAATTCAGATAAAATGAAATTTGTTGTTGGAAAAACAGCTAGGCAGAGATTAGAGTTTAGGACATATTTCCTCCTGATATATGTGCTTAATTCCTCTCAGCACTAAAGGGTGTTATTTGCGTGTTTCAGAACAGACTATATGCCTTTCAACTTTACTGTAATATACAGGTTCCATTTCAAAAATGAGTGGGTGTTAAATACAAGAGCATTGCACACAGTACTCAAGATTATCTACTGATACAAATAACATGACTGCACCATGCCATGAGGGTTCAAAGAGTGGCTGATGGAGATTGAGTCAGCAGCACTCTCCATCACATAATTTCTAAGACAACCAGAATGTTTATTTTCACTTACTTGTGTTTGCTGTCAAGGCCAAGTCACAGACTCCTGCATTAGGACTTGTCCCAAATCATGCACTACAAAGAAATAAGTTATATTAGCACCATGTCCGTGCTTTAAAATGCTCAGATTATTGTGTTGAATACATAAAGTGTTTATAATTTGCTTTGAAGAATTAAATTATGACCAGCAGCCAGTTTTGCTGCATTATTTTCTCGTATTGGTCACTAATTTTACATAGCCTTGGACAAGGAATTCAGCATTTATGTCTCAGTTCATTTGAGGTCCATGATCTTACAGATAATTTCCAGCCTTAATGATTCCACGATCTCAGATGTGCATGAGGTTTGATTAAGATTTTTTACTATCTGGCAACACCAGTGTAGAACAACACAAAAATGCAAACCATTCTCTTAGGTAATAGAACTTGTGCAGTAAAGACTAGATACAAAGTTGTGTCACTATTAAATATGAGGTAAAACACTTGCAGTACCAGGTAAGAATAGATAGAGGAATATGAGAACACGTAGGTTATCAGAATAGCTGTCATATTTTCACAGGCCCCATCCATTTTGCCCTCAGCATTGACTGTGGAAGAGAATGTAGCAAAATATTTTGCTAACTTAGCAAAATAAATGGATAAATGGTCAGATGCAACCCCAAGTATGTTTGTACCCATGGCACTCCAGTGCTGATCAACAGAGATGTCAGTCAATGATTCAAAGGATCTTAGGTAAATTTAAAAAAAAAAAAAAAAAAAAAAAGGAAAAAAATCGGACTTTGACTTCAGGTCCATTCAAATGTCTGGCACCAAGCAAATAACCAAAGTTCTGAAGAAGCCTGCTTAAGCAAAAAAAAAACAAAGAAGAAACCAAACCTTCATGCCTCCTCATCTCTTACTACATTAGAAATGCAGCAATATGTTACACTTGTCTGAGATTATAAACTGGTCCATAAGTGACAAAAATTTAGAGGAACATGAAATATTTGATAGAGCTACACTTTTCTCAGAAGTTTTCTTGAGTTGACTAATTCACTTTCAGGAGGCAGAGTGGCAGGTAAAGCTAAGTAGAAAGCCTTTCTGAATAATTTTAAAGATATCTGACTATCAAAATAAAAAAATTAAGACTGAACTAGTTTTACATCCCAACCACATGTAGGTACAAGTAGAAATGTATAAAAGAAAAACCAAAACCCCTCAGGTGACAGAAAGACTACTTTTGAAGTGTAAAATAGTTTCATGACAATATCTGGGAGACAGAATAAACAGATTTTTTTTTCTCTTCTAGAACTAAAAAAGAAAACTTGCTCCAAAACTTACACAAAAGTACAGAAAAAAAATTAAAAAATCCTTAACTCATTATTCATTGCTCTCAGTTGGCAATGTCAGCTCCTCCCCTGAGGGATATCCAGGTTGCAGCTTTACGCACGAGGGAGAGGCATTCCCTTGTCTCCTGAACAAATGTACTGATTTTTTTTGCCAATTAAGATAGAATTGGATAGCAAGGAGCACAGAAAAACTTAAAACACTTTTCCCTCAGCCTCTATCCCAGTTTATTCTCCATTCTAGCCCAAATCCCGTCTGGGTTTTCCCCCGTTCCGGGCCATGGCAAAATACCAGTCCAGGTTTTCTCCCATTCCTCACTCCAGTCCGCGTTTCCCCCCATTCCCAATTCCAGCCTGATCCAGTCCGGGTTTACCCCCAACAGGATGCCCAAACTCCTCTTCCTCATTCCCACGTCCCCTCCCTCCCGGGGCAGTGCCGGGACAGTGGGATGAGGGAGGGGCGGTACCTCTACACGGGTCCTTTCTCCTTCATGTCGTTCTGCCTCATGAGCTTCTCTGCGGCGGGCACGGCTCCCTCAGGACAAACCTGCTCCTGGCTGGGGGGATCTCTGCTGCACCCCCCTCTCCTTGTCCGAGCCGGGCGCTCAGGGCTGCTTTTCCCTGCTTTCCTCACTGCCTGAAGGGTGGTGCTTCCCCAGGTGTGTCCTGAGGGCTCGGCTGTGCCCGTGGAGCGGCTGGAAGCGGCTGTGGCGGGCACGGGGCAGCCCCGAGCCCAGCTCAGCCCCAGAGATCCCAGCAGAAATCTCCCTTAGGTATCAGCAGTACAGAAACGCTTGCCATCTAATCATCCTTCTCCTTCCCCGTTCCATGCTGGTCACCGGCACATCACCATGCTCAGAGAATGAGTACCACGGATAGTGATGTACCAGTTACTCCGTGCGGCTGAGAGCGATCCATGACTTTCTGGGATGCGATCTCACGCCATTCCTTCCTCCGAAGATTCAATGCCCCTTTGACGCCCAACCAAACTAGCAATTAGTTGTCAAGGCACAGCTAAAACGATAAAATAAAACCTGTAGATTTAATCAGCATTTCCATAGGAGCTGAGATTATGCCGCTTAATGGCTGGAATGGGTTGCAATAAAAGTGAGTTGACAGCATATCCCTTAAAACGGATCCCTGGAAGAACAGTCAAACACAATCACTTCAGGAAATAACATTAAAAAATATTAAACCATGAGTGTCTCAGTTGCCTTAAAACATGGGCATAAAATATAAATCCCTCTAGGAGTATACCAAATTTAGCCATAGACGTAGCAGGAGAAAATAAATTTAGAAAGGGAGATTTTGTTTGGAATACATCTTCAGAGCAACCTAGCTGATTGCCTGTTCATAAAGACTACTTTGTCTGGGGGAAAAAAAAAAAATAGCTCTCCTGATGCTTTGGGTGTTTGAAATTTTTTGGTGAAATATCTCATTGTTTTCATATTACAGCCACAGGCAATAGTGCTCTCTCATCAGGACAATGTATACCAAAAAATGTAAAAAACTTGATTTGAAAGTGGTGAGTTCCATTTCATGGAGAAGTTGAATAAAAATGTCCTTGAGTCGTTCTGATGAATGCTGGGAGTTTAGACATGATGTTAAAGCTGGGCTTTGCCATCATGCCACATGTGACAGACAATTGGACAAGTAAAGTATCCAGCAAATATTTGAAAATAAAACTGTTTGATAATCAAGAATGTAGTATCTATATTACTATATACAACAATTTCACAACATTTTAAGACGCATGTGCAGATCATGTTTACAATTTTGGGGGGATGAAATACTGTGGTTCTCGTGTTCATTCTTAGGGATTTTTTGCAGGTTGTCAACTAAGCTTTCTATGTCTCAATCATTGTGTTTTTATGCAAGGCATTTGGGAGACAATAATGATAAAAATTGGTATTCTTTTTGCAGTTCTGCTTCTGGATAATGAAACAGAAACTACTTCCATCATGCAAATTAATCTTTTGGAGAGATGTGATAGACTGATGTTAACTATCTTGCTGTCAAATTTTAAAGCAGTATCTAACTTTTCTTTAACTTTTGCAAGTACTTAATATGTTTTTAAAAACAAAATAAATAGAAAAAGACATTTTATTAGCTTTACCTACATGTCCATTGGTGTTCAAAAGCTGAAGCCCTAGGAAGGAGCAACAGGTTCACATTTTGTGCATGATAAAAAAAGACAAGTACAATAACAGTACAGGAGATATTAGGATTTTCACAGTTAGCAGCCTGCCTGTCACACCTCTCATTATCTGACTTGCATACAGATGGCTTTTACAACATTTTTCCCAATACTGAAATGAATTCTCTAAAATGATTTATCATATGTTTATAAAAACTATGTACATAGTCATTATATCTAGGCTGAGAGAGGGGGACATTTGCATATAGAAGTTGTCAGATATCTCGCTACTGGACAATATTATTTATATGCATACCTTACAATTTTTTACAGATAAGGATTACTACTGGGAAAGTAATTAAAGACAGTTGGTTCAGCACAGTCTCACCAGCTTCATATTGATGTGTTGAACAACCTAAACACAGTTTGGTAAGTCAGTAAATGTCGATACATAACTTTGCTGCTACAAAGCCAGACACTTATCTCTCACTTATCTCCTTCATCCCAAATTAATATTTTGGGAATAGTACAAGCACTATTAGGTACTTTGAATCAAATGTTGACATCAAAACAGTAGAAATGATATAAATATATTAGGAAATGCCAAGTGTAAGAGCTGCAATGAGATGACAAGAACTTTAAGAAATATAAGACCACCTGCCCATCAAGAGAATTGTTCTTACAGGTATGCTTAGTGAAAGATGTGAGTGAAGTGCTGAGCTATGAGTGACTGAAGAGATGCACCATTTCTTATTAACGAATTAATTGTAAGTTTATTGTAGTACTTTGTTGCACAAAGACTTAGGGCAAGAGCAATGAGAGGAAATGACCAGGCTGATGGGCCAGCAAGAGCCAAGTGCACAGAATGGGCTGCAAGACAGGGAGCAGGTAGATGCAATGCAGACAATCTTATCCCACCTCCTGCCATGGCTGCCCCATCTGCCAGTTGATCTCTTCTGTAACTCACAGAACATACTGTAGTTGAATTACCTGGTTTCTGCCTGGCAAAGAGAGTGGCTGGCAATCTGACAAGAGCTTGGTACAGATGTCATTTCTTTGCATTTTAATACCACTGTTTACATTACTGTTGTGTTTGTAACTGGCTGCCTCAAGAAATATACATAGTTAGATCTGTAATAGTATTTTTACTCTGTGGAAAGACCTCCTTGCTCTCCTTTTGTGTAAATTTGCAAATCAAAGTTACCAATATCCTCATTAGCAATCTGCTTATATTTGTATTTCGCTTATTCTTGATAATTAAAAGTACTGTCCAAAAAAAGGCAGTGAACCTTGGTGTCAGACTGAAAGAGGTCATCCCTATTTGTTTTGCTGCTGCTTTGGCCAATGGTTAATTACCTTCAGCTAAATATCTCTAAAACTGCTGAATGTGAATTTGTTCATCCCCTTTCTGCTAACTCACAGACTTTTCTGTTGTAAACAATCTTTGCTTTGATCTCTGTTTAGATAACTTTTTTGACTAAAGGACTTTTGTGTCTCCGTCCACATGACATGGTGGCTCTAAGTGCAGCCTGTTATTTTCTTTCCCTTTATGTGTTCTGTGGTAGCTGTTAACTCTGCACTGAGAGATGTCCCAGAATGGAGGTGCTGAATTAGTAATGCACATTCAGAAAATGTATCATGTCAATTTCTAATTTGACATTGTTACTTCTTCAGTGTGCAGTTAGACAGAGATAACAATCACAGTCCACAGTCATGTCGTGCTAAGATTCATACAATAATTTGTTAGATTCACTTTCAGAAAAGCTGTTGTTCCAGTCTAAGACATAAGCCTGAAAATAAAATTATGTTTGAAATTTCTCAATAATTATAGATCCTCTTGAAATAAACTAATACGTATGTCATTTAACAAACAAGACTCTTTTGGGTTGCTGCATGTCATCAAAATGGAACTATTATTGCTGTGTTCATCCAATATGAAAATGCAAATATAATATAACTACCTTCCATCAGTAGATCAGTCCCCATTTTGAAAACTGTTTCAAGGGAATTCATGCCAGAGATGTGTGTACTGAAACTGGTTGCAGCAATCACTGTTAATCCATCTTTAAAAAACCAAATAAGAAAAAAGACACTCCCAGACATTTTTTTGAACAGCACAAGTCAGACATTCCAGGATAAATTATTCAAAGTTCTCATTTACTTCCTTACACGTGCTCTGCGGAAACTTCTGTGGCATTTCAAATGAGATGCTTTGAGAAGGGACACTGTTCCCGTTTCAGTTCCTGCACCACACAGGCACCTCTAGGAAAGGCTTGGACAAAGATTTTACAGCCTGTATGTACTAAAATGTACTGGTACCTGTCCTACACTTGTAAGGATGAAAAAAAGCAAGAAGAAACCCCACCTACTACATTAAAAATAAAATGTCTCACTACTGCAGTACCAATAACTTTCAGTTTTTTCACTCCAATTTAGCAACTACAGGAGTCAAGCGTGCCCTAACCTGACTTTTCTGACCATAAGACTTCTCATTGTGTGGAGTGGTTTGACATTAAAATAGATTCATTGATGGGCTGCAGAGCTGAGACACCACTCACTATTCCCCATGTATCTTTGTTTAGTGGCTCTGCACAACAGATGGAATTTTATGTCATGCAGCATTAGGCTACTGTTAAATTTTAATTTCAATTAATGGTCTTTATACTCTTTCTTTGTGCACACCAGGGATATTTTAGGCATCCATTTCCCTTCTAATTAGCTTTTATTGCTGAATTCATTCTGAATCTCTGGAAGTCATTAGATTCTCTAGGATTCACAGCTGAATTTACTTACTCTCTAATAAAATTAATTAGTCCTTCACAAAAAAAAAATAGCTGAATTTGGTCTACCTCTATACATCTAGGTAAGTACTGAAAGTCAACTGTTTCTATATATCCCTTTCAGGTACAGTCTCTCTTTTTTTTTAATGTTGACTTTTATCCTTGTTACTAACATCACTGTTTCTCAGATTGATGCTTTTCCTACTCCACTTAAAATGAAACCTATTTCAAGGGCTTTGTCTCTTAGATTATGGCACAATACTATCACTTATACACTAATCTCTGTCAGAAAGCTGTTACATATTGTGAGTTTACTTAGAATATTGTGCTCACTGGAAAACTGCACAGAGCTTTAGAGTACAGACACAGGTAACTTCCACAAGTACCGGTTGAGAAACTCAGATGATGTAGGCTGATAAATTGTAAAAAGTATAAATACTTTTATTGGCCTTTTGAAAAAAGGCCATGGCAATGTGAGAAGGGAAGGAGTC
>VYZS01051609.1:3089-23782 GCA_013400695.1 Neodrepanis coruscans | reverse complement strand
AAAAAAAAAATAAAAAAATGAAAAAGAAGACCTGATAACGATCTGTTTACATGAAGCCGAATTAAAGGTGGAGGTGATAGTGAAATCAAAGAAACATTGATCTCTCTGCAGGCAAGCGGGAGACCAGAGAATTACTGCTCTGTGAAACACGTTTGCTTTGATGTCCCGGAGTGACGGGACTTCTTTATAAAATACCCTGCTCTTCATCTATATTTTTGACTATCCTGGTCGTACAGTGCAGAAGTGTAGCTTACATTTCTGGAAAAGTGCCAAGAAACTTGTAGTAACGTGAACACTCTGCTCCCTCCTCTTTTCTTCGTATTTTCTCCTCTCTCTTTTTAATTCATATTTTTCTTTCTTTTTCTTTTTCATCCTCTTTCTTTCTTATTTAACAGAACTCCTCTAGAAAAAAAAAAAACAAAAAAACCAAAAAAACCCAAAAAAATCCAACAAAACCACACCAAACAAAAAGCCAAACCCACGGGTGCAATGGATGCCATTATGACACAACTGTATTTTTCCTTAGTTTGTGCCCCACTCATTGTTTGAAAATTTGAAAGAGAGTTTTTAAAATGTTATCGAGAAATAATTTGCCCACATAGACATAGTACATTTTTGCTTAAATATTCTATATTAAATATTTTCTAAGGATATGAAGAAAGCGTGAGAGAAAAACTCATAACTTTGATTGGCTTGCAATGGCCTGTTTCATGCTTGAGAGACCTAGAGCTACCTAGCCAGGAAAATAGATATAGAGTCATTGCGAAGGACAGAGAGGTACCTGGGCAAGAGTATTTTCTGTGCATTTTGTTCTCGGGGTCATCAATTGAGGCATTTGTGCTGTGGCATGGACACATTTTGCATATGGGCAGCACTCACTAAATAAAAACATATCCCCACTGAACAACGAAACAGTTTGGTTGGTTCATCAGGCCTAAATAGTTTACCACCCCCGCACCCCCCCAACCCCCAAAAAAAAAGAGAAAAGAAAAAAAAGAGAGAATAGGGAATATAATGTGTGCATTTTTTCAATCAGTCGTTGTGCAAAATATATCAAATTGGAAGAAGAAAAATGTCCCAATTTCTTATTCTGGGTCACTGCAGTGGAATTCTTCTAAGGTTTGAATCTCTCTTCCTGCAGCTGATTTATGTAAAGCAGTGTGAAAGGTGGGCCCAGAGTACAGAGCTGCTCAGAGTAAGCTTCTCCCTCTCACACCCTCTCAGCCACAACGCCTCTGTCCAGGCAACAGATATAAATCAGATTTGTTTCCCTGATCTGTAGACCTCTTCCACCACCAGTTTCAAACCCCCCCCCCCTACTTCTAGCCCAGAGGGACAATTACTGCTCTGCAATACTTTGCTGGCTCCATTTCTGTGAAGGGATATTACTCTTCATATGAGGATAAATTCTAGTCTGAGTACTGTGAGGACCCTGCCAGGATCTTGTGGAGAGTCTATGATGACAGTAGGGACCTATATGGATCTTAGGAAGATCCTATGTAGATCCTATGGGAACCATGAAGCAAACCTGTGGGTGTCTTATGAGCACCCTGTGGGGACTTCATGGGGGTCTTTCCAGAAGACAGTCCCACTGAAGGCAAATACCAGAGTTCCCTGGAGGTGAAAGTGAGTATAAGTTTAGGGCTGTGGAGTAAGGAGGAGGCTTCTGGGGCTCCAGGGATGGGATGCTTCCAAAAGCAATGGGTGCTCTCTCACACCCACAAAGAGAGGAAGCTGCACCACCACCAACAATCCTCGGGAGGCATCTCTTGCCAATTGGTTGACAGCAGCTCTGGCTGAATTTTCAGGCAGGGCCAGATGTGTGCTGGTGCTGCTTCCTTGTAGCATTTTCCCCTCTGACTTTTGGAGTGGGATGGGTAGGGATCTGGCCCAAGGGAAAGGCTGGGGGATTGATGGGACCCTAAAACACAGAGCAAAGTGGTGGCACTTAGCCCAGAGAAGGGCTGCGGCCCTGCAGCTGCTGGGCTGAATGTCCCATGGGAAGGGTCTCCGAAACCCTTGCCTTTTTGCTTTTTGAAGGGTTCTAATTAAATGATTGCCTAGATTAGGACATGGGCTTGAAGCCAGACACTCCCCCCTGGGGAGAGCAAACGGCACTTCAGATTCACCACCCAAACTCACCATTTTCCTATTTCTTTTTGCAGTATACAAATAGAACTGCTGTTGGCTGATGTTTTCCCCATATTTTTTCCCAAAAAATTATTTTATTTTTTGAGTGAGAAAGGATGTGCAGGTTTGAGGACCCAACTGCTCCTATCCCCTCAGAGGCTTGGCTGAGGTCAGACCACAGGGAACTAAATAACTCAAACAGCAAACTCTGTACCCCCTCCCTGCATCACCTCAAGAATCAGGCTTAAAGGCGGTTTTTGGGAATGGATGCAGTGAGTGCTATCCCATTATTTTCTAGTGGGCTGAGATCACCCAGGAAGAGGTTTTTGAATTACATGGGAGAAGCCTGAGCTTTGTGGGCCAAAATGACATCTCTTGGCTGTCCTGGTGCAGAAGATCCTTGTGGGTCTTCACAGCAGAGGATGCTGTTGGGCAATGAATGTTTGTGGATGGAGTACAACTTTTCTCTACAAGGGAGAGATGGGGAGAGGGAGAAGCTGGGGATACACTTGCAGCCAAGACTGGTCAGGCCTCTCTAAATCCAAGGCAGCTGCTTTGTGTGGTTTTGGAGAAGGACGTTAATGAGGGGTGAGGTAAGAAATTCCTTCTGCTTTTATCGTCATATAAATCTACCTCTCTGTCTTCCCCCCTCCATCTTTATTTTACAGATATTTTCCTCCCCTCTTCCCAAGATTATTCTTCTGAGTGGCCACCATGGGAAGTAAAACCCTGCCAGCCCCAGTGCCTATCCATCCTTCCCTCCAGCTTACCAACTACTCCTTCCTGCAAGCATTCAACGGGCTGCCCGCTGTGCCCTCTGACCATCTCTCCAACCTCTATGGCTTCAGTGCTCTGCACGCTGTGCACCTGCACCAGTGGACTTTGGGGTACCCGGCCATGCACCTGCCCCGCTCATCCTTCTCCAAAGTGCCCAGTGTCTCGAGCCTGGTGGATGCACGGTTTCAGCTGCCAACCTTCCCACTCTTCCCACATGTCATCCAGCCCAAGCAAGAGTCTACCAATGTGACCCTCAAAGCCAAACCCCGCTTCGACTTTGCCAATTTAGCAGTGGCTGCCACACAAGAGGACCATTCTAAACTGGGACAGGCAGACAGTCAGGGGTCACCTGCAGGGCTGGGGTCTTTGCTTGAGGTGACTAAACTCTCTCCAGAGAAGAAACCCACGCGGGGAAGGTTACCATCCAAAACCAAGAAGGAGTTTGTTTGTAAATTCTGTGGCAGGCACTTCACCAAATCCTACAACCTTTTGATCCATGAAAGAACCCACACTGATGAACGGCCCTACACATGTGACATTTGTCACAAGGCGTTCCGAAGACAGGATCACCTGAGAGATCACAGGTAACTATTTTTCTTCTCTTTTCCTTTTTTTCTTGCTCATTTGTACTCTCCTGGTTACACATCTACATTCATGAAGATGTTTGTAAGAAAAGTAAAGCCCCTGTCCTGCCAACAGCATTCCCTCTAGGTTTTCCTCTTCCAACTTCTGGTGGAGGAGCTCAGGTGACTCATTTTAGCAGATGTATCTCACTCACTCCACAAAAACAAGTTTTACAGCCTTTTTCTCAGCTTCCACGGAGGTTTTCACCTTCCATTTGCATCATGTTTTGTCCTCTGCCTCTGTGATCATCCAGAATTGTCAGGAAGACACACAGCCTGAGGACCCCAAAGAAAGAGAGGAGCTCTTTATCCCTTAGAAAGGCATCCTATAAGACTCTGACACCCCTCTCTCTTCTTACACTCACATATACAGACAATTGTTTGAGTGCCACACTCGAGCACTCTTGGTCTCAGCAGTAGGTGTAAAAAATCCTCCAGTATGTTCTCTTTTAGGTAGCTCACTGATGAGTTTAGGCCAGTTATTTCTGATGTCTCAATTGTTTTTCTCTCTCTAGATATATCCATTCTAAAGAAAAGCCTTTTAAGTGTCAAGAATGCGGGAAAGGATTTTGCCAGTCCAGAACACTAGCGGTCCACAAGACGCTGCACACGCAAGTAAAGGAACTGAAACCTGCCAAACTTAAATGCTGAATCTCCAACTTCTATGAACTTTTTCCTCCTTCAGACTTTACATCAAAACCAAAGCAGAAACAAATCTTTCAGGACGGGAGCACTGGACTTTGTGCTTTGTTTTTGTTTGTACTTTAAAAGGGGAAAATCCACACCCCCGCAGTCCCCCGTCCAAGAAAATAACTTCCTAAATTGTGGGTGAAAAGATTATTTTGCATTTAAAATATACATGAGTGATACAGAGAGTGCTAGCTGATTTATGTGGCTTTGATAAACTTTATGCCAAAAGGTGGTGCTCACGTGTCGGATAGGAATCTCTTTAAAACCAAACAAAACCCCACAAGACACCCTTCCCCAGTCCCTCCCCACCTAACCCCCCTAAAACCATAGCTTCCAAAAGTATTACTTAAAAAAATCGACCTCTTATTTTATACTTTTTTTTTTTTTTTGACTGTATAAAGCTTCTTATTTTTACACTTCAGGAAATACAGAGAATTCTGGAAGACAAGAACTGAAACGGTAGTTTCTTATCACAGCACCACTAGGACAAGGAAAAAGGCAACCTGCAAATCTCATTTGCTAGTTTCTTTTTAGAAAAGGAAAAGAAAATTAATATTTGGAAATGACCTAAGTCTCTCAAGTGGGAACTCCTATCATGCGGTAGAAAATGCATCCAGATCTTAGACCCACAGGTCCCTGGTGTTCGTGACAGATCAGTGTTCGTGGGTTATGGAGACTTTTTTATTACCTTGTGGTCTAGTGCTCTGTGAGGAAGTTTGTAACTTGTGGACTTATTTAAAAAAACCAGAAGAAAGAAAGATGGCAATACATCAAACTGACGGTATGCACAACGTGGTTTTAGTGGTACTTTAAAGTCTTCGTGTCTCCTGGTGTGAGAGAACAAATCTCAACTTGAGAGCATATTTTTTCAAATGCTGGCTTTCTGAACAGTGTATTCAAATTAAGAGACATTCCAATAAGTTTTGTTTATTAAAAAAAAAAAGTTGTATGGCTGTTTGGCACTTTATGCTGATTATTGGTAATTGACATTTATCACTGGATTGTGTGTGGTTTTTAAGTATTAAAATAAATTGTTATTTTACAGGCAAGTCTGCATGGACTATGTATGTGCTCATTTGGTTTCTGGGTTCTTCTCTGGAAACCCCTCTCTGTCAATATTCAGACTTTTTTTTTTTTTTTTTTTTTTTTAATTAAAGTTGGTATTTCTTCAGTGCTTGTTTCTACCAGTCTTGGAAAGTCTGGTCTTCTTCTTTATGCCGTAGCTTTATCCCTCGTAATTTTCTTTTTCTTTCTTTTTTTTTTTTCTTTTTTTTCTTGAAGGCTGACAAAAGTAAACAGATCTGCAGAGAGTCAAATAATTTTGCTGCTAGTGAGGAAAAAAAATCGTCTTGGGTAACTAAGTCTTGGGTATTAGCTGATAAGATTAGGTGTCAGAAGTGTTATAAAACAAATCAGATGAATAATGGGTGAACTGTTGCTGCTCTCGGAGCCTGAAGGCGCTGCGGGGAGAATTGCCTTCGCACAGCCTTCCCTGCGCTTGTCAGGAGCGGGCATTTTTCAGCCACATCTTCAGCCGTTTCAGCGCTGATTGGAGCGGCCTTTGATTCCCGGCAGCTGTCTTAGATCAGAGATGTTTATTCCACTGCGAAACCTCTTTGGATCGAGACGGGGGAGAGAGCACAGTGTTGGGGGATTCGCCTGAGCCTTTGAAGCGCCTCTTGCCGTCTTTTCTCGTCCCTTCGGCAAACCCTAAACTTTCCTCCTCCCGTCACAAGTCAGTGCCCCCTGCGATAAGAGAAGCCTCCTTCTTTACAAATTCTCGAATTAGCGCAGCGACGCGGCCGGGGTGACCCCGGAGCTGCTCGGCGACTCCTGCATGGCCGGGGCGCGGATGCTCATCACAGCCAGCCGCTCAGTCCAATACGGTTCCTTTTCCCCTTTCCCCCTGCCGCTTTTAGAAATTATTTCTGTATTTGGTCAAAGAATCCTATCAACGACAGGGGAAAAGTTGCGGTTGTAGCTAATTTAATGTACGGAGAAGGGGGAGAAATATCTCATCCCCTCTTATTTTTTGGACACTCATTTGAGCCCATCATAACTAGTAAAGACACTTGCAGGGCGGGCTCCAGACCCACGTTTAACGCAGGAAGGCCCTCGGGGAGCACGGGTGCGAGATGTCGCCTATGCTCGCATCCAGCACCGGAGGCTGAGAGTATGTGCAGAGTTTGATGCCGGTATTTCTTTGGCTTTGCTTCCCACTCGCTTTCCACATTGCCTGAAGGCGTTTGGTTTTGGCATCTGAAAAAAGGCATCTGAAAAGTAACAAGCGGGGGTGCAGGGTGAAGTCCGCGGGACGAGTGCGGGACAGACGCGGAGCCCCGCGCCGCTCCGCTGGCGCCTCCTGCGCGGAACCCATCTGGAACGAGGAGCATCCCTTCGCGGCGCTGGCCACGCGCAGCCGGGCAGGGATGCGTTTGCTCAGCAGCGTTTCTCGGACGCAATTTGAAGGTCTCATCCTCCCCATCTCCAACTCTTGCGTTGGGGATTAGAGGCATCTCTCTGCTCTCCGTGGAACACGGCAGACGCTCCTGGTAGCGCGGCGGGAGGGCGATCCTCGGCTGCACCCGGCGTGCCCCGTTGCCAGGCCAGGGGCACCGCATCCCTCGCCCCTCCGCTGAGGGGACCCGCAGCCCCTAGCTCTGATGCGGCATCAACGGGCAGCCTGAGGCTTGGGTGCTTCATCCTCCCCGTTGTACTTCTAAAGGGAGATGCAGAGAGAAAAACCTCGATGAAATTCCCCGTCTCTCTTGTGTCTCTTCTGGCACCAAGTAAAGAAACAGGGTTGCTCCCGGGGTCTTGTCGCGGAGGCAGAAAGTAAAGGGTTCAGTCCCTTGGAGCCAGGTTTTCGGGAGCTGTAACTACCAGGCAGAAATCAGAGTCGGGACCACAGCGACGGAGGAAGGGACGCGGGGAGGGTCTCTCCACCGACGCTTTCCCACGGTCTCTCCACCGTCTCCGTAACACTGGGATACTGAAACACCCATGGCGAGGTAAGAAACCGTGTCAGTTGCTGGTTCCTGGGAACCATTATAGTTGCGGGGTCGTGGAGGTGGAGAAACTACTTGTACCAGCTGGGCATGAGAAGCGTTTCATTTGCAAGGCTGAAGCCTGGTGATCTGACTGCCAAGGATCCCTTTGGACCTGCATTTTTACATGCAATTAAAAAGAAAAAATAATCTCTGGAATCGACATAATTAGAAATACAGATGTATTAAAACTATGTGGGCATACCGAGCACAGGATGCATAACAATTTTTTTAATGTCACTTGTACTACGCTTATACGTGTGTATATTTCCTCCTCCCAGAAGGCCACTTTCGCTCTCGTGCAAACAAAGGCTATCTCTGTGGTCATGCTCTCAGCTGCACTGGGGAACAGTACGCCTGTTCCCTCCAGTGATTTGAAATCTGCTAGGCAGTATCAGTTCAGCGATTCCAAAGAAAGCAAAGCAGAGATGAAATTATGACAGTAAGAAGAGATAAGTTGTACTAACCCCCAAAATAAATGAAAAGAATTAGACGGGAAATGGGCCTTTTGAATCAGGATCACAAATTATTTAAATGATTAATTACCTTCCTCTTTCTCTTTCTTTTCTTTCTTTCTTTCTTTCTTTCTTTCTTTCTTTCTTTCTTTCTTTCTTTCTTTCTTTCTTTCTTTCTTTCTTTCTTTCTTTCTTTCTTTCTTTTTCTTCCTTCCTTTCTTCCTTCCTTTCTTCCTTCCTTTCTTTCCTTTCTTTCCTTTCTTTCCTTTCTTTCTTTCCTTTCTTTCCTTTCTTTCTCTTTCTACCTATCTTTCTATCTATCTTTGCATGTGTTTTAGTCGGACATTCATGCAGTGAATAGAACTTACTTAGGCCTCTATTTTCACAGTTGCTTTAAATTTTGCGTTTTCATCATAAAAACATCACTGAATGGGAATTTGCGAGAGTAAAAAGTGGGACACCTGACTCTAGTTGCCTCTTCCTGCAAGATTTACAAGGGAAACACCTTTTTATTTTTTTTTTTACTTCATTTTTTTTTTAACCATTTACAGTTACAGAAAGAAAATGTAAAGATGTGTTGGCACATCTCCCTCTCTCTTTCCCCCTCTTTGCATTCCAGTCATTCTTTTTCTGGCCATAAACTGTTACTACTCCACAAGAGCCTGATTCTGCACAGCCTGCTTAGCCTTTTTCTTTTTGTTGGATGCAGGAAGAAAATCTGTCAGATGGGGTCTTCAGTGTGCATTCATGAAACAGAGCAAAAGCCTCTCTCAGAGGACTGGAACAGCAAATAGTTGCTTTTCAGCTGTGGATTGCATGTGCTTCTGAAAAGGGGACCACAAATCATTGAGTTTTTAAAGGTTCCGCATGAGTTGTATATTAATCCCAGTTTCCCTTGGGATGGATTAATCCCAGCTTCCCAGTTGTGTGACTATAGACTATGTGGATGGGGTTGGGGGCAGGGAGAAGGGAGATGAGGAAAGGAGAGGGAAATTAAGAAGATATATCACAGGAATACATGGCCTAAGTGGCGAGGAGCCATAACTACTTAAGTTTCAATACCTTTTCTACCTCTGTCACCACATGTGAGCTGAAGAAAATCATTTCAGCTCCCTGTTTCAGTTTCTTCATCTGTAAATTGAAGGTAATGCTGCTGATTTTGCTCCCAGGAGACCTGGTACTTATGTAGAAACCCATGCTCAACACTCTATAGAGAAAGGAGAAACTCTAGTTCCTACGTGGGCAGCTGAAAGCAGAGGCTGATCCGGGAGATCTAATGGAGTGTGCAAGGCAAATTTATATTCATGTGTAATTCTTTTCTAGCCCTGGCAGTTTTGTTGAGAGATGGAGTCCTAGAGCCCAGTTGCTTTTCTTCTCTACATTCCTATCCAGTGACTACACAGGAGGCATGGCAAGGGCCAAATTCATCTCTAGTGGGACTCCAATGACATCAGTCATCTTTATAGCAGTTTTTTGAATGAAGTCAATTGGGTTTTACGAGGACCAAGTTTGGCAACATGCGTATTTAATTGCTCAGAAAGCTGCAACAGTGAAGGAAGCTTCCCTTGACTTAGGAAGAATCACTTCTGAGTTTGGGAGGCAAAAGCAAAGCCACGGACTTGTTTTACACAGTCAAGTTTACCTTATTTAAACTCTAGGAGAAGCTGAAGTATGATCAGCATCCAGCAGAACTTCAAAAAACCAGCAACCTAGCTGTCCCAAAGTGTTCAGAAGTTTGGATGAAGCTCTGCATTTGTATGTACAGCTCAGTGCAGGGCCGTGACACACATACCCAGCAGACATGTTTACATGACGCAGGGCAGCACCCTGCAGGAATACTGGCAGGAGGCCTGTGAGCAGAACAGCGGCTTCAGCATGGTGCTGTGCTGAGGCTGTTTGGTTCTGCCCTTTGTCAGACCTAGCTGTTTCAGGGTCACTCTCATGTTCACACCTCACTCTATACTGCTCTCTGGGGTTGTGATTCTACTGCCAGTTATACCTGATGAGAATAGGGCAAATCACTGAGGTGCATTCTGTCCTCCACCTCTGACTTAGCTGCTGGTGCTGACTCCCCCTGCACCTTATGCTTGTGCTTTAATGGTGCTTGATATTGCATCAAACATATACAAAAGTTTATACTAGCATTATAGTTCCTGATTCAGTAGCTATTGAAAAATAAAACAAACCAACAATTAGATCAGTGTCAGTGATTATCAAGTTTTTCTATAGAGCTTGTCACCACTAATGAGTTAAATTATTTATAAAATCTATTCTTTCTGTATTCTTATTGTATCTTCCAAAGAACAGTCAACTTGAACAGCTGGAGAACTGTATTGATAAATAAGAGAATGTGTATTCTGGTCATATGGGGCACCTTGACTATTTCTCAAGGGATAAAGGTCATGTCTCTTTTCTTGATTTCTAGCTTGCCTGCTGTCTTTAATAGATCTCTGGGTGATGGAACTTACATTTATTTTTCGGTGTTTTTACATTATATGTGTAAAATAATGAAATCGGAATCTATGGACTTGTTCATCTCTTCAACTTGGATGAATCAAGTGGAGCTATTCTAGTTTTACAGCAGAAGTTGTAAACTACATCTAGTGATGGTTTTGCTGCAGCCACAAAATCCACATTATTGAGACCCGCAACCACTTTTTGTATCTATTTAGTTTTCCTAAGTTTCATTTTACCACTTTGTCTTCTTTCTCTATTTATCCGTATTTCATACTAAGGACAAATTGAGGACAGAAAAAAAAAATTGCTACTGGCTTTTCAACAGGCATATCAACTATTACTAGAGACTTGATACTCAGTTTTCCTCTTCTTTTTTTTCTCCTTCAATCCCTGTTTTTCAGATAATACTGCTTCCTATTTTCTTTCCCTTCACATTTGTTAATACTTCTTCCTCTCATCTTTTTGCTTCCTCAGCATTGTTAGAATCTTTGCTTCCCCCATCTCATTTCTCAGTTTGTATTTCTGCCTCTTATTCATTTCCATTTTAATTGGCCTATGTGATGCTGCAACTGTATTATTTGTCACATCACTGAACGTGATGATTCTATTTCAGTCTGGACTTTTTTATGCTACCATTTGGCCTTCTGCATCAAGCTCAATTTAGTGACTTCCAGAATGAAACTCATTACAAACCTATGTTTTTCCAAGTCTCTGAATTAATTAATTTCTTCACACTCTTGCTTTCTTCACTTGTTTCAAACCACCTCATAATTTCCACCCTTCTTTCATCATGACACCTTTTCTCTTTCTGGCATTTTGGCTTCTAATTGTGTCTGCTCAAATCACATGTTATGGGTGAATGGTTAATCTATTTAGCAACTTCTTTTTTCTTTTTAAGTATTGTTCAGACACAACATGGCTTTCTTCAGATGTATGTGAAGATATTTCAGTTTATGTATGTCTTTTGAGGCTTGCTCTTTATCTATTCATTCTCTAGGAGCCCAAAATCAGGCTAAGAAAAAGTCTCAGGTACATTTTCAGAGAACAGAGGAGAAAACTTACTGTTAAGGAAATATTAAAGTAGATAAAAGCAGATCTATATTTGGTAGGAGGGGTCTTTGGGAATAACTCTACACTGGTGAGTGTGTTCATGGTTCTGTGCCTTCACCTGCCATAGCCCTTGAGGCTGGTCAGACACACGTCCAGAGGAAGGACTATACTGCATGTCAGAGAATGAAGCAGGGTGACAGCAATAAAAAACTATACAGGCCTGAGGGACTCTGCTCACAAAAAGTCTTTTTCAGGCTCTTCCATTGCTTATTAGTTGAATTCTCAAACCTCAAGTATAGCAACTTCCCATGTTTTTCCCCAAAGTTGTACAGGCTGCTGAGGGCACTTCGGTGTTCGAGGCACAGCCGCCTCTGTCCTGCAAGTTTTCGTCTTTCCTGGTTGCCTCTGCTGTGTGCAGAGAGCACCTGCAGCCTCATGCTGGTGCCTTTTTCAGTCTGACCTTCAGCTAGTCTCATTGGGATGTGCTCAAGGGCTAATGTGGCTGACCATACTGTCATGAGGCTTTAAGGACGATTTTTTTCTTGTGGGTAGAGTTTCATTTTGACTAAGCATGGTGACAGGACAGCTAATTACACTCTCATTTTTATTTTGGAATTGTTTGATCTGAACTTCACAAAAATTCCTTATTGTGTCCAAGATGGGTTTTTTCCACTTCAGAAGGGAAATGTTGTATTATGAGTGAAAGTATATTGGCCATGGACTTACAGATTCTTCTCCCTGTCTATTTCTTTGTACACATAAAACTTGGTTTATGTAAGTATTCTTGAAAGGGGTATGAAAAATAACATCATCTGTGGCAGAAGGAGAAATCACAGACCATCAATAACGCGCCACTTTCTGCCACTTCCCTTTGAACTGTCAGTTAATTCTTCTGGTGCCTATTGTGTACTTCGTCTTGTGTTCTTCCTTAAAATGCACTTCTCTTGAAAAATTACTTCTCTAGCACTTTACAAACATCTCTGGCTTTCACTACCCCTCGAGTGCATTGCTGTATGTCCAGTGGGTTGCTGGATACTGCTGGTATGCCAAATTTTGACTGTATGGGGAAAGCTTCCCTGTACAGCTCTGAGCACAGTGTTGGCTGCTGGTCTCAGCAATCAATAAATAATTAAGAATCTGGATATTTGATGATCCTTAAGAAGAAAGACTCACCCACCCTTCTACTGTTAATTTTTTCATTTGCATAGACATCGAGCTAGGCCAAGAACTAGTTTTCCCTTATGCTTTTATTTGGTGACCACTTGGATATGGCTTAGGAAACAGTGTCTCTCCAACAGTTGGGAAATGTTTATTTTGAGCTGTTTATTTCCCTCAGTGGATTAATAAGTTTATTTCAAAGTACCGCAAAAATAAAAACTAGATTTTCAAAATGCAGTAGGAAGAACCTTCATAGTGACACAGTGTTTTCTTGCACCTCAAAGGAAATGTTTCCTTAACCTTCCAGTATATCTAATCAAATATATGAACTATATAAAAGACAATAAAAGCAACTCCCTCTATTGAGGAAAATGAAAGGGGAAATCAGATGGAGTTGTTAATGTCCTGGAACAGAACCTTTCTGCTGAACTGGTATCAGCTCAATTATCATATTATGGAAACAAAAGCTAAGTTCCACAATGTCTCCTGCTCTTTTACTCTGGCACAGAATTCAAATCTTAAAATATTTTTAAGAGTTTTTGTCTTGTCTACTGAGGTCTTCTACTACCTACCAAGTGGGGATTTTGTGTCTTCTAAGTTTTGGGGAAATATCTATTATACAGTTATTATGATTTTAATAAGACAGGCTTTTCAGTCCTAGGTGGATGAAACATACTGTTCTCCTGGGATGAATCAGTTAAGTTCCCCTCAATAGCAATCTTGCAAAAGTAGAATGAACATGGATAAAGTTGATCATAAGGACAAAGCTCTCATTACTGGTGGCTGTCCTGTGAGAGCAATGAGATTCATCAGAAGGGACTGAACAGTGAAAGAGAGATCAAACTCCTCTGCTGGGCATGCCAGTGTGTGTACAATCCCATGGCCAAGCAAAGAGGCAGAAAAGCTGGATACAAGTCTGTCTGGCCCTGGCACATTTCTCAGACCCATTCTTGCCACTGGGGAGAACATGCAAGACAAAAGATCAAGAGAGGCTTAGCTAAACCTGGAGGTGTGAACAGTGAGACAGAATTCCAAAATCAAACTTCTAAACTTAAGCACCAAACTCATGGTGTCCCAATTTTCAGAGACACAAAGTGCCAGAAAGTCCCAACTGAAGTCTTTGTTGGCTGCAAGTGCTTAGCACTCACAGCATTGATTTTGGCACTTGAATTCAAGATTGCTAGTTGACTTTAGTAGGGTACCCAGTTTATAAATCACTCCTTGCATTTGGCCCAGTGTTTGTAGATCTCCAGATGGAGAAGAGTGTGACCTAAAGGTGGATTTGGCAACTTCAATATGCTTTAAGTCTAACATCTGTAGAGAACATGTGTCTGATTTCCTTACAACTTCGTTGTTTCAGTAGATGGTGTATTCAGTGCAGTGTTATATCTGCTACTGAAATAGCTGAATGCAAATACCAGGAACCTCTGGGAAATTTTAGTTAATAGGAAAATAATCTAAAACAAATTCATCCAGTTATACAGCCAGCAGAAAAGAAACGCAAATAAAAGGAATTACTGATCCAACCAAGTAGGCACAGAAATGAAACTCTTCTAGGATTTTCTTTTTAGTTTCTCCAACTTCCATTAATTTAATGACAAAGTATATCAGCAGTCCAGCCTTGTTATGAATAAACAAATGCCATAGATTCACTAATGTTAAAGTGTCCAGACATTCAGCATCATTTGCTGCTCTGCTGAGGGAGCTGTGGCACAGCAACTCTAGATTTGGCTCCAATCCTAGCTCAGATATTCATATCTACGAGACAATGTAACACAACTGCTGTAATGAAAACCCAGATATATAGAATGCAAGCTGCAGTATTGCAAAAAAGCAATGAGCCTCGGTTTCAAGCCAGGGTAAGAGAAGTCAAATAAACTGCATTTTACATTCCTACATTTGGACCTTATGCTAATAAAAGACTGGGAGATCAGCCTGAGATATGTAAAGTTTATATATTATTTTCATCACAATACTGATGTATTTGTTTGTGCTCTTCAATAATTTTAATACTGAAACGCTGTAGAATCCAATGGAAGCTCTCAGATGTTGTTTTCTCCATGTGTTGTCTCTTGTTTTTGAGGAAGGAACAATGTTTAAACTGGTTATCAAAAATCTTAGTGGCCCGCAGACTGATAGTAGTGCTTTTCATTAAAGAAAATAATAATTGGATGCTGAAAGGCATACCAAGCCTGGCTCTTGATTTTCAATATAGTATGTATCCATCCTTGGACTGTGGGTGTAGTTGTGTTGCTAGTCAGAAGCAAGAGCTACCAAATAATTTTGAGAATATGTGCCACTCTTGAAACTGGCATTGATGAGGGCAGTAGTCCCTGCCTGAATGTGCATATATGATTCATGCATATATGAATAGTTGCATACATGGGTCCTTGACTGCTTTCATATACCATTTTGTGACCTGTGGGGAATTTCTTGTGTAGATGGTAGAGTTTAGAGCTTTTCTCAACCATCTAAAAGATAGTTTAATGATTTTTTTTTTTGATGTTGGGACAGATTAATCCTTCAAAATAGTGACAAACTAATTGAGGGAGATAATTTGAGGTTTAACTCTTCCATCTTTTCTGCTGATGTGAAGTGAGTATTGATTTGCTGAAAGGAAATTTACTACAAAATGGGAATTGCCTTTAAAATAATGACTTGGTTGTACCGAAGACTTGACCACTTCATAGTATGGACTGCCTCATAATGTTTCAAATTGGGAAACTTTTCTTGTTTTATTTTTAATCTCTTTGTCATGGAAACTGTTCAATTTAACAGTGACAATTTAACAGTCACTTATCTTCCCACTTGAACTCAGTGTTTTAGACAAAGTGTCTTTTGAGGATACACCAAAATCAACAGCATTTCTGATCTAGGATGAAGTAGAAAATTGATCAAAACCCTTAAACTAGCCACTGTTTTTGCTTAGCATTGATGCTTCTACATGCACAGCAGATCAAGCCACACACTATGTTGCTTAGTGTTTAAATCTGTAACTCAGATACACCAATCAGTAACTGAAATTTGGCAAAAGTTGAGAAAATAAAAAATATATTCAGAATGTTTGTTTAAAGCATAATACAAAATTAGTCAAATTAATGAACAAATATTTGCTATATGAGAGTATTATAGTGTTTATGTTGTCCAGATGATCTTTGCTGCATAAATTGTTTGTGGACAGCCAATATTTGCTTTTCAAGCCTTCACTGGCTGGACTGGCTGTCTGACAATCTTCCTTTTTCCTGATTAGATATTTTGGGGATTTTGGGTCCCACAAATACTCATATGTCTGTCCTTTAAATCTGGTGTCTGAATCCATCGTGCCAGCAAAATTCTTGGAAATTCTGGCTGAAAGGTATTAATTAATGAAAAAAGCAAAATGATATTTCTATTTTAAATGAATTGTAGTATTTTCCTAAGACTAATACACAGACACCCATCCTCTGGTAATAGACAATGAAGATACTTATAAAGAAATATAAATAAATAAAACAATTGAATTTTATTTCCTGCTTGCAAACTGTGTGTGGGTGGCAGTTTATTCTCTTCTCTTATTCCAACTGGGCCAGATTCAAGTTGGACTTGAATATAGTTTGCATGTTACCCTTTTGCTTGTGAAACTTGGGAACTTGTGGAAAGGGGTCATTCGGCAGGAGGAAGAGTAATGTTTAGAGTTTGACTTTGCAACAGTGGTGAAGCTTAACTTATTGTATTCATATGGTGTCTAGATGGTGCTTCGTTGCTTCTCTCATGTCAGCAAATCTGAAACCAGATGCCTTACTTTTTTTTCTTCATTTCCAGACACAGACCAGTGAGTGTCTTGCAAGGGTCAAACAAATATCCATGTATTCAGAAGCAAAAATCATGATCATGCTGAAGGGTTTACAGCCAAGTCAGAATGCTTCAGAATTTATTTTTGAGTCAATGTCCACACCAGGCTTTTGTCCAAAAAACAGTTTGGAAAATAAGAAATAAAATACTTTAAAATTGACAGAATATTCAATATATGTTTTTATTTAAATATATATAGTTTTCAAGTGTTCATCTATACTATATGCAAAAACAAATGATTTTACTTAATTTTCTTTTGCTGTTCTGTAGACATAATATCTGTGTAGGTTGGCTGGATTGTGAATTATATGTTGCACATATAAATTTATTTGTTTTCCCTATTGTAAAGTTTGAATGATAGGTTTGAGCTCTAGAGAGCCTAGCTTCAATGTCTTGTGTTGGCTTAGGGTAACATCCAAAATGCTCATGACTGATAGACTGTTAGCTCTTTAGATAATATGCTTCTGAAGCTCCATCTATGCCAGAGTATTGGAGTGGGTAAGGGACTGATCTCTGACTGGGACCAACTAAAACTTATGAGTTAAAATGAATTTACAGAGTCAAAATGAATAATTAAAATTTATGTTTATACAATAAAAATATCTTATCTCACATGTTGTTAAAAACCCAGCAGAGTTAAGGATGCGATTATTTCAGTCTTTTGTGGTATCTGTAGGACACTGTCTAAAGTAGGGAAGTATGGGTGTTATATCATGAATATATTCCTTAGAAAGGTAAGCATCCTGACTTTTACACCCTGTGGTGGTTTGTGGGGACCGAAGAGGAAGACAAAAGGAAAAATAACTCCTTTCCTCTCCCCAGTTGGTTAAGGGGTGGGGTCAGCCCAGCCAAGCTGGGAAGGGGATGCCCTTTTTCCTCGGTTTCCCATCAGCCTCTGGGGGTTGAGGGATACCTGGAAAGTGTGGTGGGGCCTCTGGGAATGGACCGGGATTATAAAGGAGATACCTCTTTGCCTTGGTTTCCCATCAGCCCCCTCAGGGCATGGGGAAATACCTGAGAAGGAAGACGGGACTCCTGAGGCCACACAGGGGAGGGGACTGGGATTATAAAGACCTGAGGAAACAGTGCTCACTCTCTTTTCTGCTCTGTGGCAAAAACAGAGCGCTATTCCTTAGCACTGCTTGCTCAGAAAACCAACATGGATCCTGCGGCCCCCTATGTCTCCCTACGGATTCCTGAGGTCAGCACTGTGTTTCCAGCTGAGAAGACCCCCTTAGAAAAGCCTCTTCACAGATGCTGCAGCCTCTGGAACACTGTAGCTTCTCCATCGAAGCTCTGGTTTGTGTGCCCCTACCTCTAAGCCCCTTCTGTGCTCTTGGGGGGGTCCCCCCGTCTTTCTCAGCCCCCGAATGAGGCACTGCTAGCCCATTCCCACTGCGGGGGGCTTTTGTCCGGGAGCTCAGTATCCTCCATCCTCCCTTCCCGGCTCACATGTGGTCTCTTTACCTCCAGACCTGTCCTGACTGGCACACAGTGCCCCTTGCCGGCTGTACTAGAGTAACTCCACCCTACCACATCATGACCACTGGGGACATAAGGGACAACGGTGTTTTTCCAAAGACACTGATTATTGTTTTTCTTCTTTCCCTTTGGTTCACCATCTCAATAACAGATTCATATCAGTACATTCATATCCACATCCTTACACCCATCCATACTCACATTCCCCCATACATTCAATAAATTGTTGCCTTTTCTATATGTCTCTCATCTGTTGATAACACCTAATATTGTCTCAAACCAGGACACACCCTCATGCTAAAAGGAAGTCTGGTAGAAGTTTCATTTGTCTTTCTATCTGTGATGGTTTGACATAGTTGTGGAGCCCGGCCCATGCAGTATGCTGGAGTGGAGGGTTCCAGAAGTGATGAGGGCAGGTCTTTTTAGAATAGAGAACTTTAAAACAAGCAATAGGTATGGCATTTGTTCAATGAACAAATTACCCAGCAGTTAGATAGTCACCACAGTTCATCTGGAAAAGACTTTGCCTCACTCTGTTAGGTAGAGCTTCCTTTTAGTGATCCCAGTGACAAGAAGATTTGGATAAGGGAAACATCACCTCCTCCTCCTTCCTAAGCAAATGTGCTGTCAGAAGCTGTCCTGTCTGACAGTGGATCTACTTGGACACTAGTCTAAACTACCTGTCACTTCTGTATTTTTTTTCTTCTGAAGTGCTATGTAGTATCAATATATGTGACTGAACACTTGTTTGAGAGCCTGTTTTGAGATTTTCAGGTTTCCTTCTTAATTGTCATTCCAGGGTGCTAGCAAATAAAGTTTGAAGTTCCTTGTTCCTTGAAACTATATAACCACACCAACATTGAAGTTCATGTGAAATCTGGAGCTTTTGCTCTGTTGCCTGTGAGTCTGAGAGCACTACTGCTAAGAGAGTGGTGGGAGAGGAGTGCCTTGTTCCGAAAGAGTCAGAAATAATCTTTGAATGATATACCCCTACTCATGCAGGTTATTAAGACATGACTGAATCCAGATTTAAAAACTTTTGCAAAATTTATCCTTAGCATGTTCACCCAGTGGGAGAGAGAAAGACCTCCTTTCCTAGAAAGACATCATATACCACTGTAATTGGCGACATGTGCATTAGATGCACAACCTAAAATTAAACTGACTTGTCTCAAGGATTCCCTCTACTGTCAGATCTAACCTACCACAAACTGAGCAACAGATCTACACTCACCCAGATCATCTTTCTCTCCCCTAAAGCTTCAGTGATGTGATAAAGTAGGAGTCAAGGCACAAGATTTGTCACCATCATTCTGTTAAGTATTCTGAAGAAAGGTAGGATTATCGAGATGAGTAATAATGGATGAAAAACCCTATAAGTCCACTCTGTCTTTTTTACAATTTCTTACATCTTCTTCTGGTGCATCTCATGCTACTCACTGATGAGGTAGCTTATTGGACAACTGATTCACCAGCTCACATGACTTTCCATGCAAATTGTTTCTAGAAATGCACCCGATAACAAAATCAAATGAAAAGAGCTATTAATGAGTATTAAAAAGATGGCTGGATCTAAAGGAATACACAAATCTGTAAGCCAACAGAATGACTTCTAAAGCAAATACGATGAAAAAGAGTTGGTCCTGTACAAGTCTGTTAAGCGCAAGGATTACAAACCAAGGAAACCTCATTGGCCACAATCTTTTCTTCCTTATGGCTAAAATGAGTCATGGTAGTAGCCACTGTGTTGCAGCAATAGATCTTCATTTTGCTCTGTATTGTCAAAAAAGTGAAGTCCACATGCATAGAGACTGAAATATTGATTATAAAAGGAAACGGCGTGGGCATTTGCAGTTCATTTATCATTAACAGGCAGAAAACGTTTTCTTGACTTAGAAGATTCTTATATTTAAAGTATTTGTAGCTGTAATAGTAATCCCTAACTATTAGAAAAATACCCCAAACCTAATTGGAAAGAACTGTTTATCAAAGCCCAGCATTCCCAGAAGGGGAATCAATTTATATAAACATGCTAAAACAGACCTATTTATGAAATGTTATGGAGGGCTGAGAAGAGAGAAACAACAGATCTTTATCTTATGTCCACTGTTTTAAAAGATCAGTGGTTGGGTGAAGGCTCAGGCTAGCTATCACATATGTGAATGTCAAGGTCATCTAGAATTTGTTGCCAAAGCCACTGTGACTGCCAGCAAAACGTAAACTGATGTTCCAGAGCTCTCATTATGTGCTTAATATGAGTGTGCTTCATTTTACATGTAAATCACTATGAATGCAGCTATCATTTGCTCCTCTGAAAGTTACTAAGTGCAAGTATAGATAAAAGAAACTATCGTAAGTAGTAGATCTAGCCCTTAAGGAAAAAAAAAAAACAACAGAAGGATATATTTGCAATTTAATACATTGTAATACACTATTTAAAAAGTAACAGCTGATGCACTGTGACTGCCCCAGCAAAACATTCCATGGAAAAAATCCACAAATGAAGATTCAGGGCAAACACAGCTCCCCTGTACTCTGAAACCCTAAGNTAATACATTGTAATACACTATTTAAAAAGTAACAGTAATATATATATATATGTATAGACAGTTTACTTTAAATGTTGCTTAATCTAGTAAATTAATATGTATGTCAGAAAAATATCTGCAAATATAAATTTCTGTCTACAAGTTCTACTTTTTTCATAAAATGTCCGTCAACTTCAGAGGACTTTCTGCAGACCTCATTTATCTTAACCAAAGAGGAAAATCCCCATGCAATTGAGATCAATTACAAAACTACCACAGAAATCAGCAGAGCAGCAGTTTCTCTNAAGGGCTTGCAGAAACTCTGTGTAAGTTCATAAGTTTTTGGAATGGCACAAATGCATTTTGGTTGGAATCACACTGGAGTTGATTTCATCCCAGGGGGTTCACAGCTTTTGGTTTTGTTGCACTGAGATCGGACTTGAAACAGACATACTGTTGGGAAAA
>VYZS01051608.1:0-10200 GCA_013400695.1 Neodrepanis coruscans | reverse complement strand
TTTGACACACTCTGTCCACTGGCCTAGTTTATTAAACCTGGAGTGAAACAACTAAAGCACTAGTGATGATTATGTCTAAGATTTCCATAAAATGAACTCCTGGGTTTTGCTTGGTAGTGGCTGTTGGTTTTCATATGAAATTAGTAGAGTGTCTCATTAAATGAATGCAATTATATGTATTAGCAATAATGATAGAATCATACAAAAAAAAAGTCAACCAAAAAAATACCCCCTATGGATGTAATTTTAGAAATGCATTATGCAAGGGGTTAATTTGCGAGCTGTTTTTTTTTTCTCTCCACATTTTGAAAGCTTTGCTGTAATTTTGTATGAAATTTGAGATCAGTGAGTCTATAACATCTAATGAATAATTTACAACGCCAACNTCTGTTGGTCAGCTTTCAGAGAATCAGTCAGAAGCCTTTTATTTTTGTAAGTCTCAAGCCATAAGTATCTCTCACAGCTTATAGTGCAACAAAGGCTGGATATGGTGAGAACGCCAACCTGCCACACACACATTGTTTATTTAAACAGGACAAAATAGCTGCTTTCCAGCTGCTTTCGATGCCCTTGAGTTGAAATGCAAATATAGAAAAACATTTGCCACTATAACCAGATGACAGCCGTTCCCCTTCCCTGGAAACCAGTCAAGCACAGCAGAGAGGAAATCAGTCCCTCTCTCCCATGGCTAACCACCCTCAACATCCTCTCCTTGCTTCCAGCTGCTAACCAACTACCCCAGACAAGATAATTTTACCCTCTGTGAGAAACCCTTCAGTGGTCTCTTATTTAGGATTTAGTTTGTTACACCATTTATTGAGCCAGCCTAGTACTTTTATGTATCCAGGTCTGGGCTCACAGATACTATGCTTTTCTTCTAATACCACTTCTGTGCTTTCCCCACTTCAAGGTTAATGAACTGGGGTGCAGAGGGTACTCTGACAAAGGTTCATTAGGACATTTGTGACCCATCATGGTACAGAATTTGTACTGTCATGTTAGCATCATACCGAAGACCTGACACTCCTGTTTTTAAAAGTATGTACACATTTGCTTTGTGCCTATTGTGGGTCAAACTAAGCAGTTTGGCTGGGAAAACCTGGGTGTGGAGTCCTGGGCTCCTCCATCTGTGTATGGGAATAGTCCACATGAAAACTGTTGCTTTGAATAGTTTTTCTGCACTCTATCTCAGCTTGTTTGTGGAGGGAGGTAAGGACTGGACTCCACCTTGTCTATTTTAGAGCACTAGTTGTTCAGGTGCAGTTTTTTGTGGTTTCTTCCTAAAGTTTAAATCAGAGCAGAACCACAGAGAGGCAGTGGATAGAAAGGATGTGCTGTGAGGTACTATGCTGGGCCAGCTTCTACAGCTGTAAGGTGTGTATGGGATGGATATAGTAATGCTGGCAGGATCTGTGCATGTAAGTCTGAAGACTTACCATGGAGGTCTCATGTTATGGGTTATTCTTGATGAGGTGCTGTAACACACAATGGGTCTCTCTTAAAAGTTGTAGCATGATGGCAGTTGAAGTGGGAAACAACCCTAGCAAGGAGAGCAGAAGCTCAGCTGCATTCCCTCAGGTAAGCACACATTTGAGCTCACATCAAGACCAGATGTGTCCAGTATCTTTCTTGCAAACATATTTTATCATGGGGTTGGTATCTCTGAGAGGGTCCAGCTCCTGTTCAAGTGGTTTGGACGAATAACCAAGCCATGTCTTAAATTTAGCTCCTTCCAAACACTGGATGAACAGTTAGAACCTTTGAACATGGAGTGCTGTTGTTGATGCTGCAGACTCTGAGGGCCATGAAGAGTCTTGTACCTAAACCTTCTCTTAGCTCCACAGTGGAGTTTGGGGAGTCTGTCCCCTCCTCAGCACAAAGCTTTGCTTCTTTCTTAAAGGCACGTGCCAAAACACTTTGCTGAATCAGGACCTCTCTGGCACCATAAGCAAATTGTACATACAGTAAATCAGAAAGGAACTGGGGCAAAGACTTGGGATACAGAAAGCTGCAGTGTCCGATTAAACGTGGTCGAATTACTGACTGTGTGTGTTCAAGCTACTTGAACAAATTAAAAATGGGGGCTGGAGGAAAGATAGTCAATGAGGCCTGTATGATTGTAGAAGGTGGGGGGAAGTGAGGCTATGGGTGCTCAGCAATACCCAAATTGTCTTGTTTGCCAATATCCAGGGATAATTTACACATCAAAAGGAGAGGGCGGAAATGGACATGGAAAGTGACAGCGATTGCCAAGTTAAATAAAAGCCCCTCAGTGAACATGAAGAGCAATAAGAGCTGTTTGGAAAGTTGGCTGGAGAAGAAGAGGTTATATGAGAGCTTATACCCGACTGCCTTCTTGGCCCCTTGGGAACCAATACAGACATGGAATTCACTTGACCCACAGGGCTGAGCAAAATATGGCCACACATCAGTAAAGCCTGATGCTTAAGTCATAGGAAACAAAAGCAGGACTGTGCCAGATGCAGACGAGTGGGATCAGGTAGCAGGAACCACAGCCTGACTTCAAAATATAAATCTGGGCTGTTAAATTTTCACTGGACTGAATCTGAAGAAAATAAAGGGAAAGAAAAATGCTGTTTTTTTCTTTTCTAGCCGGATACTAGTGGATGAATATAGGCTGAGTTTGAATAAGCAAGAAGCAATATTTCTAAGACAGGGTGTTTTTTGAAATATGAGGCTTTGTAGGTTTGGCATTAAAGCAATTCCTTTTCTTGTCATGAATCACTGAAGGACAGACACTGTATTTAGGTGGAATATGAACACCCAAATCTTTCCTTGCTTCTCTGCCCTTGATTATATTTTTTTTAATCTCCTTCACTTTGAGCAAATTCAGAAACATATTGATTTTCCCCATCATGTCTCAGTCTCACTTTCTACTGCTGAATAGCTGCTTAAAATATGTTGTCAAATGGTGTCATCCCGGCTTGACTTTGCTAAGAAATGGTGCGAATGATCCAGGGCTTCCAGTGCAAGCACAAGGAGAGCAAAACTAATTGCTGCCCCAAGCAAGAATCTTCTGATGAGAAGCTGATCTATTTTACACAAGTCCAAACCTGAAATAACTCCACAGACATCAGTGCAATCACTCTAGATGTGCAAGAGAGGCGAATCTGCCCTCAAGTCCTCCATCTTCTTTCCCGGGGGAGGGCAGCCTGGCTCAGGAGTCAGGGAGGAGGGGTGAATGCCTGCAAGGATTGCTGCCTTTTTATACAATCTGCATCAGTTTTGTGATCAAAGGCTAAAAGTGACCAGAATAGGCAGAGTCCTGGGCTTTCCCATTCACAGGCTTAACCCTGCCCGCTTAATGCCTGGACTTGGGACTTTGATGCGAGGAATCATGTGCGTCTCCACCGCTGTGACTCTTTGTTCCAGCAAAGCTGTGCCTTTGCGGGGGAGAAGCAGAGGGTGTTTAAAACCTTGGACATTTTGGATACATTAAGGTTTAGTTGGTCAAAAGTGCGGGGGGTCTATGCCCATATCCCCTGGTGCTGCGATGTGACGAAACCTGCAGCTGCCGGTCCCCTGTGCTCTCTAGAGACGAGCCAAATACCTCACAGGGTGGCTCTATCTTTGGCTGCCGTACGGCAGGGATTGGATTACAAGCAGCTTCATGCTGACAAGGCTTTGGAGGAATAATATCTTGAATATTATGGAATTTGAGGAATAATAATATTGGCGGGATAATAACATGCTCTGGGGAATAAGGTTGTCTCTCTCTTACAACCCTGGCACAGAGAGGTTATAGCTTCTTATATGTAGTGGGAATTCACTATTTCTTCACGTCATACATGCCAGTTCCAGTTAAATTGTTCCCAGCATGTGTTCTGGCATTGCAGAGAAGATGGGAATCTCCCTCTGAAATAAAACGACTGGGGCTTCCAGACCTGCTTGAAATCACTCTTTCCTCTGCCTGGGAGGCAATAGCATTTCCCCTGGCACCTGCTCTTCCTTTCTCCTTCCAATCACTTAGGTACAAGGTAGGGTTTTGCTCTATTGTATTCCCTTTAAGACCCAGATTCCCATTTGGTGTGCTTGTGCGTAACTCCACCAGTTCAGAGGAGCAATGCCAGTATAATCCAATTGAGCAAGTATTACACCATAATTGGTTTGGTACTGTCACGAATTCAGAATTCAGGACAATGATGCTGATTTGTTTTTTCTTGTTAGAATATAGCACATTTCTGATGTCACTGATTTGTAACTGTCTTCACAAATCCTTTTTACTAGCACCAGATTTAATGCCTGGGGCAAAAGGAGAAAGGTTATTTTTAACAGTGAAAGGACGTTGCAGCAACATGTCTGCAGGATGCAGGTTTCTAAAGCTTTCTCACAAGGTGAGGAAAGTCCCTGGGATAAAAACCCTACTGTGTACCAGAGTGTTATGTGTGTGTGTTTTACCATCATGTTCCGGCTGATGAGCCCTCCATGGCTAGGAGAGGTGACCAGGTTGCCAGCCCTGGGTTGGTGTGAAAGCAGCAGTTGCTCATGCACTGTGAGGCCCCAGATCTGCATCCCCTGGGAGGGTTGAGTCCTGAGACCACATTCCTGCTGTCACACGCTGTCACTTATCTGCTGCACATCCACAGCCTGCTCACCTTTCCTGCCAGTTCCAGACAGGGAGATGCCTCCAATTCAAGAGGGAGAAAAACTCTGTGAAGCGTAATACAGCTCTTTCCTGGCTAGCCCTGCAGAACAGCAGGGGGATTTGCTGCATAATCTAAAGGGATCAGTGGGCTCTGAGAACTCCCAGGCCTAAGACTAGTTAGAGGGAAGAGCAAGACAGACTGCAGAGGCACGTCCGAGTTCTCAGCAGCATTATACAGTGTATATTGTTGCTTCAGTACTGCCTGCTGGCATCTTTCTCCATCGGCGCCAGCAGTGTCTCCGAAACAGCTGCTTGCCTGCCTTCTCTGACACCCAGCAAGGTGCAGAGATGGCAGCTGCTCCTCACAGAGAGCTGCCGAGGAAGGGCAACCACATCTGAATGGACTTGGTCTGGGAAAGGGAGGCCTTGGGCTGTGCACATGCCAGTCCACCCGGGCAAAGCACCATCTGCTGAAAGGGGATTGATGCAGAGGAAGAAGCAAGGACAAGGGTCATTTCTCAGAGTCAGCAATGCAGACAGACTGGCACACATTTATTTTTCTTATTTCAGCCGGATTGTTAAGAGAAATAACATTAGGTGTGCACACCTAATGTGTAAAGCAAGTGGGGAACAGTGTTCAAACTAATTTGAAAGCCTTCTGAGCTGTAGAAAAAGAAACAATCCCAAAAGTGAGAAACCAAGCCATACTGCTCGGGTCTCTTTGCCAGAGAGGGGAGGTGAGAAAAATCAAATCGAACTCAGCGGGCTTTCAGTTGCTTTTGCAAGAAGTTTCTGCTTGACATGAAAGCCACAACCATGGCAGGAGCATGGAGGTGCCTTTCAGATTATTGCATTAGCTGCGGCTCCAGGTGTCCAAGGCAGACCGTTGACAATTACACCTTTTGTTTTCTTTTTCATGTTTGACAGCCAGATGCCTTTTTGATCTGCAGTGTGTGTGTGTGTGTGTGTGTATGTGTGTTTTTATATATAGCCTCTGATTTCTCCTTCTGACAGAGTGATAAATTACTTATTTGAGCATTTAATCAAATATAGGGCTGATTTACACACTGGAGCATCAGATGGAAGGGTTTCCTTTTGGCGTTCATGGTCCTCTGCAGTTTTACGAAATATGTTCTTTCTTGTAATACTGAAATTATAAGGTTGTTGTGCAGGTTTTAGTGAAAAAAAGCCTGCCCTGTGGCTAATTTCCCAAATATTGAAGAGTTATATGGCAAAACTTTATAACTGGACTGTGGGGTTTAGCATCTTACAAGGCAGGTGTGACTGCAGGCATTTTGTGCATGATGCCTATATAGAAAGGAGAGATGGTTCAGGAGCTGAGGGATCTCAGTGATGGAAAAGCAAAAGACTAAGCAAAGTCATTGAGCAGGAGCTCTTTCTCCAGCTCTGGAAGTCAAACAAACCAAATAGTTCCTACTGACTGCATGTTATACAGCCAGAGCCAGAAATATGAATAAAATATTTGTATTAGTTCAGGTATTGCAAATTACTTTTCTTGCCAAGTAAGAGTTAAAAATCAAAGCCCCGAGCCCCTCTCTTTCCTGTGTGTTTACTACTGGTCGCGGCGGGAGACAGAGTATTGGCTTGGAAGGCCTCTTATTGACCTTATTACGTTCTTATAAAAAGCAAGTTGTTTTCTGGTTCAGAGTAGAGATTTTTTTGCTCAGAGAAAAAAATCTTTGCAGTTTATTTCTGGCTCTGGAGCCAACCCCACTGCAGGAGCTCTGTCCTCACAGGTAATGGTACAATCTGCGGGAGACCATTAAGTGGTATTCTGAGAGACGAAGTGGGCACTTCTAGACTTGAGTTACGAGAGAGTATTTTAAAACCATGGTGCTCACCACAGTATTCACAGCCTGCCATCAGAATTGCTTCAGAATAAGGCAGCAAAAACATTTGAGAAAACAGTTGTTGTGAACAAGAAAAACTCTGACTGGAGAAGGGGATTGGACTAATTAATGGGTGACCTTATGATTCAAGCCAAGACCAAGACTTGCACGGACTGCAAAATTGTGGACTGTCATTATGTAAAAGAAGACTTGTTTGAGCAATTCCTTTGCTTTCCAGGGACTATTGGCTGAAGAATGAAAAACCTGTGGAGAAAAATTTATTTACTTCTTGACCTGATATGAATGGTGAGGGCAGGAGTTGCCAAAAAGAATTTTTTAATTTTTTTTCTTTAGCTACTAGAGTATGATGTATTGGAGGGAAAAAAAGAGTACAGTTAATGATAAAGTGCTGTCCCTGACAAAGGAGGATAAATCCTAGAGATAATAGGTGGTATGGAGCTCTTCTAGTAAAAAACCATCTGAAGATACCTGGTCCTACAAAAGAGACAAAAAGAAAGGCTGGCAGTTTTCATGCCACATATCCCTGCTCTCCTTCATGAGTCTGCCTCTGTAGTCTCTGCCCATGCAGTGTGTGAACAGAGGAGTGTAGAAGAGTGTGGTGTCTGGGACATCTGAACTCTCCAAGGAAGACCAAACTAGTGCTGCTGCCTTGCTGTATTGTGATTGCAGTAAGTTCCTCATTTATTACATACAGGATTCATAGCAAATCACTGTAAGTTGTAGTTTTAATGGAAGTTAACCCTGTAAACCAATTGATCAAATCTGGGTCAAGATGACATGACATATGCAAATCATATGTAAAGCTTCTGTACAGCTGCGTGTACAAAGATCACACTCCACCATGAGCAAACATCCACTGACTTCAATTAAAGTTTTGCCCAAGTCATCTTGAGCTTTGTACATAGAGCTGTATCTGGGCTTAGCATATGATTTGCATATGTCATGTAATGTACAATGTGGTATTGTGTACTAGCTGTCTCCCCCTAATTAATACATGATAGAAAAACTCTTAGAGAATAATGATTAAGAAAAAAAATTGTTCGTAAGGAAATTGCTTGCAAATGACCACACTGGTGAAATTATAACTCAGTAATATTGCTGTCCCATTTATTTTCTGTTAGATTTAATCACCACTAATAATTCAGTTGAGGGTAATTAATCTTTGCTGATCAAAGTACAGGAAAGGGCTGAAGTACTGTAGCTGCATCATAATGACATGTAATGCTGATGCCTCACAATTGCCTGTTTGCAGAGAGATGTGAAGATGTCCTCATTGGCATACGGTCAATGAATGGGAGTTCATCATCACTCACTACAGGTTAGAGACTCAAATAATAAGGGAAAAAGCCCAAAAGTACATACATAGGCAGATGCTTGCAACTATAGCTCAGCTCATCCCCTGAGTTGGAGGGGTGTGTGCCAGGAAGTTGTGGCAGAGACCAGTGAGGAAAAAAGGCATTAAATACTGTTTGTTTTTTTTTTCTAATTGCTTTATCGGGATAAAGTCCAGTTTATGCTGCACTGAAGAAAAGAGGAAGTTTCAATCCCCAAACCCTCTGACTCCCCAGCAGAGAGTAATTTTCCCAAGTTCCTTGGATCAGTCATTATTAAGATGGAATCTTGTTGTCTTCATGGGACCAGCTGGTCCTTTGTGAGAAAGGACAGCTTCTCTGGGTGACTTGATGGGGCCTAGATGACTTGTGCTTCTTGCCTTGAGGGAGGTGGTTAATGAACAGATGGCAAGGGATCCTGTAATGAAACTGGCATGTGTTTGAGAGCTCAAGAGAGTGGACAACCAAGGTGTTCATCTTAGTTCTTCCTCTACCAATTTTTGATGAACAGTTTCAGATCGTGATTGTACTGCTGTCCTGGACTATGCAAAAATCCAGCAAAATAATTTCGATCTATATAGCCAGAGAAAAGGGACAGGGACAAGTTGCCTCCAGAGTTGCTTCATGGATATATAAACCATGTTTAGACTTACAAGTCTCAAAGTCAATGTTGTGCTTTATTGAGTTTTACAGATGACATTTAAAAATCCCAACACCTAATTTATTTAGTCAGGGTTCATTTATTTTAATCTTTCAGCCAAGCCCCTGTTTGAGAACTTTGATCTGAAAGCGGTGTTTGTTTTCAAAGTCACAAAAAAACCTCTTCCATGTTTGAATATTCTATTTAAAATTCTTTTGATATTCCCTTCTATTTAAGCTGCCACCAAACATCACTGGTGTTAAAAAAAACCAACACCTATTACTAAAAAAGACAGTATTTAGAGCTACAATTGTCCCAAAGTACAGTGAATCAAAACTGGAAATTCATCAGTTCTTTGGCTGCTAAATGATTTCCATGCTGGGCTGGCATTTATCTTCTAGAATAGAGAAGCCTTTCAGAAAACAGCAAATTTCTGGCAGAGGGCCAGAGGCCTTGGATATAAGACAATTAGCACAACAGGGGGGAAGAAGGGCTTCCGGAATTAGAGATGAACTTTATAGAGTGCACTTTAAGTTTGATCACAGTAAGTGTTTGTCACTTATTTCTCATGGTTGCAAATGTGTTGTATTACTTGTCTGGTTCTGCTTTCTTCTGTAATTAGTTTCACCACTGAGTGGTAGGGCTGGTACATAACACACTTGTTTTCCTCTACTTCATCTTTAAAAGACTACTTTGTTTTGTTCAAAAATAGGAAAACCAGCAACTTGCTATTTGTTGCAAAGATAGACTGCACCCTCCTAGTCAAGTGGCTTTCTCTTCATGCACAGCTTTAATTAGATGTGAGGATTTAAGCCTTTACATTCTGAGGCATGTAACAATCAAATTAATAATTAAGAGGAGATATTTAGATAGTTTAGAAAGCCCATTCTACTTCTAAGAGTAAATCTTGACAATTAGAAGTGCCAAAAGGTTTCCAGGTTCCTCACAGTATCATGAGCTATACATTTACTCATCTTATTGACAAAGAAAATATCCCAATCAAATAACATAAACAGACTGTCAAGTCCTGAATATTAAGAGATTTAATCCATCTTGTGCTATTTAGAAAATCAAGGCACATTTTCATTGATTATGGTCACACCAGTTAAAATTCTGGAATTTCTTTGGGGTTCATCTGATAGAGATGAATTAATTATAATATCATAATCTTGGCTAATGTTAGGGACTGAAACAAGAATTTACTACAGAAGTAACAGAGGTAAGACATGTAAAGGCATCCTCCTTCATTTGATAGCCCTGTTTAAGCCTCAGCTGAGATATCATGCCTGCTTTTGGATATAGCACTGTGTGAAAAACGTAGGTCAACAGAAGGAAGGTAGTTCAGAAAACTGAAAACATGAATCCAACAAAAATATAGGGATGCCTAGTCAAGAGAAGAGCAGACTTGTGTGTAGTTTAGTGATCTTCAGATGTGTAATCAGCAGCTGCAGAGAGCAGGCAGTATGTTCTCCATAACAGATGGAAAGAGAAGTAATGGGCTTAAAGTTTAGAAATAGAAATTGAATTAAGGCATTAGGCAAAACTTCCTGATGTAAAGGTAATTAAGAACTGGGCAAGATTGCCTGAATTAGCTGTGGAGGTACAAACTGTGGAGGTTGTCTACATCTGGCTTTTTGTCCATCAGTACCTCAAAGTCTTTGCAGGGCTCTTTTCAATCCCTCCATCCCCCAGCCTATTTTGGTGACAGTGGTTGACCTGACCCAGGTGCACCTTGCACTTGGCATTGTTGAA
>VYZS01051606.1:33982-45170 GCA_013400695.1 Neodrepanis coruscans | reverse complement strand
GCCAAGGCCTGACGGCAACAACAGGGTTGGGTTTTTTTCTGGTAGCATCCTCCAGGTCAATTATATGTTGAAATATAGCAACTTACAGTGGTCACACATATTAGGAATTCAGGATGTAAAATTGTTTTAAAAAGTTAACTGGGCTCATATACCATACAGTGAATGCAAAGAAGTGCTGAGGACACAGTCTTGATTTCTTCCAAAACCTTAAGCTTCCTGAAGACTTTTATGTCTATTACAAATGTCAGTGTGCAAGCAGCAGGTAATCAGTCAGCTAGATAACATGTAGATGAAATCTTACGGTGGCTTATTGACAGTCTTTTTCAGGCGAAATAGCTTCAGATGACTTGTTATGGGCTGATGCTAAACATCAGCTGTACAAGGTTGCTTCCATTTGTCCAAGCCATTTACTAGCCAGAATGAGAAAGCTGAAATGGGGTTTACCTTAGCAGCTTGGTATTTAGCCTTGCTCAAGCCCTGCATTAGTTCTGCTCTTGTGTTCAACTCAATCACAGCCATTCCAACTCTTCTACCAATGCAAATACCTCATGCAGCACTCTGCAGAGGCATGAAAAAGTTTCTTTTTAGCTGGGCACAGCTGAGTGAACCACAGCATGTCCTGAAGAATGGCAAAAATACCCACTCCGATGTTGAAACAGATTGTGGTATCTCAAGCAAAATCTCCACATCCAGGAGCTTCTGCCTTTCTCCCATCACCAAGTAAATCCCAGAAAAGTGTTCTTTTTTTTTTCCTTATTGTTCTCAGTCACTTGTTTGCTTACAGTGTTCCCTGAGCAAGTTTAGGATTTTATGCTATTTGTCACTTGTAGCTTTAGAAGAGCATTAACTTTGGGCACTTTTGTAGAAGTGCCTCATCTCTATGCATATTGCTTTAGAGTTCTTTTGACAGTGTCATGGACAGCTCTTTAGATCTGTTATGAGCTTGAATTTTTGATAGCAAACATCAGACAAGAAAATTATCAATATCCCCGATAGACTTACTGGTTCCTATGGTGTGACTTGAAGCCTCCACATTTTTTGTTAGTCTGGCAGTAACAATATTAGATTTCATCAGGGAGCTCAATGATGAAATTGCAGTCTTGTGCTAAGATGTACAAACCATGATAGTTTTCCTCCACCATCCTCTAGAAATAAACAGAAAAACTTATAAAAAACCCATCTCTTGAACAATGTTTCAGGAAATAAAAAACATATAACATGGTTTCCATCAATAATATCGCAAAATTCTTTAGTTATCAGGTTAGAGGGCAGTGTACCTTCAGCTCGAGGTCCAAGAGAGGAAATTGATCCCTTCCTTTTGAAATGCTGAGATCTGATTATTTGGGCTTCCAGACCTTACATTCCTCTTTTTACACCATCTTTTCATCTTGCCTCAGAGCTTCCATTGTGGCTCTGCTCATCACTTAGTGTTTTCATTATTTAATTACATTATTAACTGCTACCTGCACACCTTCAAATGCTACAACGATAATCTATCCCCCTACCGTACCCCTTATACACCCTGACAGGCCAGGTGGGAACCTCTCACCTGCTTTCCATGCCACCAAAGGTCCCTAATACCTAGTTTAATCTTTATAAATTGGATTAAAATCTGGAGAACATCACTGTTAATGTGCAACCCTCCTGGGTTCCAATGGCCTTGTTGTGATCTATTATTAGCTCACTTTCAGACTGTGGTTGTACCTGTTCCACTTTCCGTCTTTCTTTGGTACAGTACATCTATTCCAATGGTAACAGGCCTCTGAGTTTGTCATTGCTCAATGAATGAACCACATTGATAATGTTTTTGTAAGTCACATGGAGAAACCCTGTTGTGCTTTTCCTCCCCTACTCCCTCTGCTGTAAGAAGCTTGCATAAATTTTAGTGTCACTTAATGAATAAGACTCTTTCAGTGGCATGAAAAAAAGTCATTGAAAAGGCACTTATGAAAAAAACTTTAATTTCCCTTAAATCCAGTAGAAGCTGTATATATTAATTTTATCTCTGGATCAGCCCTTTAGCTAGTAGAACTTCTTATTTAGGTGCTATTACTGTGCTTTACATTTTGACTGAATACCTTTTTCAAGCAAAACTACATGGATTGCAATTTATGAATTGAGGAATGTCAACAGAGAAACACACTGAATATTTCAAATATTGTTTTAACCCATAAGTGGTTAATGTTAGCATTTGTCTAGTGCCAATAAAGTTAAATTTATGTGGCATGTAATTTAGGAAATTGAGTGGGCAGAGAACTGGTGGATGCCTTCTTAGCTAAAAAAAATTCATTTTCCATTAAACACTCACACACATTTGTCATAGCAACCTTGAAGGTGGCCATAATGCAAGCAAAATAAAGGGTGCTAGCATAATGTTCACTGTAATAACATGTCTCATGAGCTAGTTCAGTACTCCTTTTTATTACCTTATTTTTATTGCTCATTCACTGTGTTGGAGTTTTGCTTTGTGGTTTAATCATTATTACATCATTTTCCTTTCTTAATTTAAAGGTGCTGCCCTTTTCCTGTCATTCCATGACACTTCTTTGCTATGTGCACGTATCCCATCTTAACTTGTTTTATTTCTTAACAGTGAGTATTCTATTAGTTCTCAATAAAGACTAACAGTTGGGTAAATTTTTTACAAATCTAATTAGATACTGCTTTGTCATTAGGAAAAAAAACCAACATGAAGAGCAACAGGAAAAGAACAATGCTGTTAATAAAGTACAAAATGCATAGAAATGCATACACAGGGAAAAAAACAACTCTATTACCCTTTTTCCTAGGAAAAACATGCTAGTTCTGGTAGATATTCTAGTACTGGTAGATATTTTAATCTGGTAATCCTCCTCATCTGAGAGCTAAAACTTGGTTCACCTTAAATGGCTCATGTAGATAAAAAGAAATACTCACTTTCAAAACTCCTTTTGAGTCCCATTCCCTACATTCTAAGTCAATTTGTGAAAATAAATGGTTTTAAAAAGGGTTTGTGTGGTCCATCCTCTGATACTCTGTTCAAATCTGGGTATAAATGTATGAAGAAATTACCTTCTGACATCCAAAGTAAATCTCATAATGTTTAGCCAGTCATGGAAGGACTATCAACAAGTGATGTAGAATCCTCCAGGATTAATGAACAGCAGAAGGAACCAACAGAATGATGAGAAATTAAATGTAATGATACATATGGATATTCACTTCATAAAACCCCAAAGAAAATGTCACAAATCCTTCCCCCAAACCAAAAATACAATCCAAAGAAAAATACTTGTTCTTGGGAGTTCTTCCCAAGCGCTAATGCCTCAGGTTGCTCTCATTTAACTGTCTGTGCTGAAATTTGATATCATAGTTATTGCAATGGTTGTGTGGTTTGTCTCCTTTCACACTAATGCCCCTGTCCCTGTGCAATGCTCAGGTACCAGAATAATGGGGTGGAAATGCCATCCGGCAAAACTCCAAGGTCTAACAGCATGAGTAAGGCCTGCTTGCAGGAGCGAAGATTGAAAGTCTAGGTCAACTTTGACTAAAGCATGACAATTCATTTATGTAATTAGGTTTAATTGAGTTTATAAACCCTAACCTTTTCATGCAATGGTATTCTGAAGGAAATAAAAGATTAGCTAAGAGCTGCTGGGCTACTGCTGTTTGTCTTTGTTTTATGATGTTAATTAAGTTTACTTGATTGTCTGCCATTTACCTCAGACCACAGGATTAACTAAGTGCCCATCATTTTAACTCCTTCATCAGATAATTATCATTGCTTTTTCCATGCGGTATTATTACATACAACATTTACTTTAATTTCCTCCAAATATTGAATAAAAAGTGTATTCATTATATAATGTATTTACTCTTAGAGTCATGAAGTAATGAACTCATTTTAAGGACTGAGGAAAAGAAGCAAATATAAAATTATTATGGGCAAGACACGCTGTCTGCCTCAGTAGTCAGTTTAATGTCTATCATGGAGAAATGTATTTTCCAAGGCCAATTGTGGCACAAGTATTTTTAATTTGCCCTTGCTTACACTAGTTTAAATCTGGAGTAACTAACTAAAGTTAGAGAGTAGAAGCTTGGAAGAATTCCACAAAGTGAGAAACTAGTTTGGCTGCTAGCATATAAAATTAAAGCTGTTAATCTTCTGTCATTTCTTCAAGTTGGTCATTTCTTCATAAATGTTTACTACAGTTACAGGATCTAGGAAGAAACTTACTGAACATTTTTGATTGAAAATGTATTTTCTCCTCCCAATATCTGTATTTCAAGAAAGTGTCTTATTCTATCAAATAAATTAACCTGCCTCCCTTTCTGTACAGCTGTACTGCCTCTAAACTTCTCAACTTTACCAAGTGTTTTCCTTTACGATACTTCCAGGAGGTGTTCCTCTTTCATGGACAGCCAATCAGGTCTCATAGCAATTGTGAGTTAAATTGAGAACAAGGATTTTTTTCTCAAATGTCTCTGTAGGTACTGTAATGGTTTGGCTTAAAACCACAGGGGAAGACAAGGAAAAAATAACTCTTTCTCCTATGCCTACATTTTGGCTGGGAGGAGTAGCCAGGTTACCAAGGTTACCCCCTGCCTGGGTCTTTTTCCCATCAGCCCGGGAGACCCAGAAGGAATGCTGGGAAGGGGGCTGGACTATATCTGCGTGGGAGAGCATGCTCTCTCTCTCTCTTTTCCCCGGGAACTCTAAGCTGAAGGCATCTCTTCTCAACACGGCTTTTTGAGGACCTTCCCTTCCCCACCGGACTTTCTGCTGCCTGCTGTCTCTTCCTCCACGGAGTTCCCTGAGGTCCCACTGCTTTTCACCTTCCTCAGCCTGAAACCTTCCTCGTTGGGAGGACTTCTCCAAAGACACACTGCTTCTGGAAAAGACTGCTGCTTTCATTTTCACAGATACATTTTATTTTATTTTTTTCTGGGAGGTTTGCGGGTGCCAGCCTCTGGGTTGTTAGTTTGTTTCTTTTTTTTTTCCTTTTCCCCACGGTGACTGCAGAGGGGTTGGGGGGGCTGCTTTGCCCGGAGGGTACTGTGTAACCTCTAGTCTCTTCCCCTCCTCTCTGCTCCAGTTACACGTGGCCTGGCCGGTGGGTGCAGGGGGTGGGGCCGTCTTGTTCGGGGTAGAGTGTAACATATATTCCCTTCCCCCGGCCCTCCTCAGCTTACAGTGTGGGGTGCGTGTGTGTGGGTGGGTGTGTGTGTCTGTCTGTCTGTCTGTCTGTCTGTCTGTCTGTCTGTCTGTCTGTCTGTCAGAGGGAGTCCAGGCTGGTCATAATTGGGTAATTACCCCCATTTATTCCCCTATATATCTACCCTTTAATAAATTGCTGCCTTCCCTATCCATCTCTTGTCCATTGATAAAACTTAATATCATCCAAAACCAGGACAGGTACTTACAAATGCATTCAGTTACCTTATCTACTCAACATTGAAAAGCTCCTGAAATCATTCAATACCTAATATTTCATGTGTGAATTTATATTATCTATTGTCTGGACATACCGGTGCATCAAGTTTCAATCATATCAAACAGCATTCACAAAACACAGGTTCCTCATAACATTTTATCTATGATTCTTGATTTACTACTTAAAATTCTCAAGTAAGAAGGTCATGTGAGGTAATCCCAATAGTTCAGCCCATCTCAGTAATCTCTAGGGCTATGGATCCCAGGCTTAGACCCCATCCATGCCAGTGTAATTGTTCCTAGGTGATTGTTCCATCCACCAGGTACTATGAAAAAGATTTTTAATGCAGTTTTTTTTCTACAGAACTTCTTTCTTTTTCATTTGCCATGTCAAAAAATTTTCAAGGCATGCAGGGGAGGAACATGTTCTAGAAATTTCTCTGTGAAACCAATTTATTAATAACTGACAATCTGCAAAAAGGCAGCTTGCCTGAGAAAGCCTCAGCCTGCAGCAGAGTGAGATGGGGACATGAATGTGATGGGGGTGAAATAAGGAGGCCATGGGGTGGGTGGGAGGGTGGACTGGGGACATTATGTGGGGATAGCATGCAGGAGGAGTGGCAGAGGGGTCTGGGGGGAGTGTTGGAGGAACATGACCAAAGGCTACACAGTATATGTTTGAGTTTACATCTCCCACAACACAGAAAAGACAGAAATAGTGAGTTGAAGTATACTACCTCCAACCCTATTTTTTTAGTGGTTAAAACCCACAATTTGACTGTTACTTAGAACAACAGCAATACTTAGACCCTTGCCTGCCTCTTGATATTTCCTACTGGATAATGAAGCTATCTTTTACTCAGAACAATCAGTCTTATGAGCTTCACCATTTGACTTCTAAATCTTTTCATACTTTATGGAATATGGGCTGGACATTTACATCACGGCGTGCATTACAACTGGTAGCTTGCAAAACCTTGTGGAAGATTTTAGCATCACCATTAACTTGTCTGCAAGAAGACAGAGTCTGAGATGAAAACTTGCCTGGAAAGTGCCTCCAGCATATTAACCTGATTCTTCTGTCCACCATGTTTTTCTTCTTGAAACACAGCAATGTCTCAGGGAAATAACCAATTAAAACCACTTTTTTTCCATTTAAAAATACTTTTTCCCTACTGTTATTTTGTCTTTATGTTTAAATAGAGAGCAAGGAGCACCAACCCTGCGTGAGAAAGAAGTGGTGAAAAGATCTCTGGGTGCCCAAAAGGTATACTCAATATGTCTTAAAGGACCTTTTCCACTGACACCACAGCAGGCCATTGACACCTTACATATTTTATATATGCTGTGATTTATAATTGCTCCCCGCTCCAGAAAAAGCTTCCTGTCTTACAAGATGCTGAACTCTTAATTTAGTAAAACAAACAGGAAATAGCATACCTCAAAGTTTGGTCATGTCTCAACTTTTAACAATTGTTATTTCTCAACAAATAACAATTGTTATTTGTATTTATGATTGGAAAACTTCTAAGTAGTTTGGCATCTGAATGGTTGTCTATATTGTTAAAAAAATAAAACAAGGATGAGAAAAAAAAGAACACTTAAATAATACCATTGCATCATAGATATCACTGAATATTCAGAATAAATAAGTGGAATTATAATTTGTGAAGATCAGCATCAAGAGCTACTTTAAAATGTATTGAAAATAAGTTTATTAAAACAGTGGGGGGGGGGTTGAGAGACTATAAAACAATACCATTTTCACTTAAGGACCTTTATGGATCTATATATGGAGCAACATGTAGCTGTGTGTATGGGGGTTACAGTGAAAATCAATTAATTTGTAAAGCAAACTTATTCAGTAGTTTGTTTTTGTTTGCTACCTGATATGCTTCTGTAGAAGCCAGAAGATCTCCTAAAGCAAAACCCCTCTATGAACACACCTGAAACAAGATAGGAAGAAAATAAGGGGCAAAATGTATATTTTCAAGTAAAGATAACTAAAATTATGAATCACTTGAATTTAATATACTTTTTCTCCCCCAAAGTCCTTTCCAATGCACTATGGGGAGGCTACATAATAATCACTGTGTATAAAACCATTCTGTGCACATATGTTGTGTATGCAGATAGTAAACAGAGCATCATCTACTGACATACAAAGAGCATGAAATATTCTTCCTTCCTTAATCATCTTCATTGCACCTCATAACTAAGATTTTAGTTTTGTTACATTCCACAATCTGTCTTTGATTTAGTTATGTCTTCCAACTCCAATTCACACTATAACATGTAAAAGAATTATGAGGCAAATGAAAATATGTTGGGAAGTAATCAGACTAAGGACCTGTTCTTCCTGTGTCTCCAGCCAGCATGTCTTGAATGGGATGATTTCTCTGAGTAATCTCATCATGTATATAGTAATAAAAATGTGAATTAAAAAAAAATAAATATTCTTGTATTGGCATGGAATAAAACATGCATTTGCAGAGGCCATAATCTCTCATTCATTTTTTCAGTCTGCATAAATTACATCAAATCCCATCTTGGATGAATTCATCTTTCATGACAGTAGCCTTAACTATGCTTGCTTGCAGGAAGAAATTGTAGAAAGTAATACATTACATGGACCACTTTATCTGCCTATCTTGTTAAGCTGAGTTTAAAGGTTTTAGTAGACTGAGAGCTGTTGATTAGGTGCCTTTGTCCTCACTCCCCCCAAGAGGAAGTGGTATATTTCACAGTTCCTATTCTTCTGGCTTCCACCAGACACAATGAAGTTGAAATTTCAAGACTCCTTGTAGCGATTTTATTGCTGTCACCTCCAGACATGAGCTGCTGTGCCTAAAGTGGCTCAGATAGCAGGAGTCTGCTGATACGAGATAGTGCAGCTATGTGAAAGCAGCATAGATCTCTGTGGAAAAAGTGTTTCTATCAAACTTTTTTCCTCCCTACTTTTAAAAAAATTGAAATGCAGCTTCACAGAAAGAAGGTATGAATGACAAAGATGTCTCAGACATAAAAAGAAAGCTAAGTCTTCTTTACTTCTGTGTTCTGTAGTATATTAATTTTTTTAAAAGATCAAATAAAAAAACAGTAAAGGGAGCAAGAAAACCAGATACTTTTCCCTATCTGTGTAGTTCAGTCACTTACTTGGTGTATGAATTAGCAATGCAAATAGTGAGAGGGAGAAGAGTATATACAGAGTGGCTGCAGGACTTGTGGAAGTGGTCATGCACATATGATGACAGTGTCTTGGCTTCACCCACATTACTATCTCTTCTCAGTTACAGAGCCCCCAACTCTTTGAACAGCAGCCATATGGTTAGAGAGAGGGGAACTGATGCTGCACAGACAGGATTTGGGGTTGACTTTTTTTCTGTGCTCTCAGACAGAGATCCCCTTGGAGGCTTAGGTGGTTGCATAATTTTGCTATATTTCTTAAATGATTTTTTGAAAAGATCCATTTTAAAGGCTTACAGAATTCTACTTTTCATAGTTTATAATTTTATCTTTTGGTTTCTTTCTTAATACTTATGTGAAGGTAAGCTATTTGCAAAAACTCAACATTTAACAGAGACAGTTCTTTACAGCAAAGCCAATATTTTAAACAATTATATTAAGAATATATACACAAATCATGCAGATTCTTTCTGAAAGAACTGAAAAAATCTGAGCTTCCTGAGCATTCTCCAACTGCATTTAAAATAAAAAAAATTACTTGTGGATGACCCTTCTGATTTCATCTCACAAAGAGTATGAGATTTATGCAACACAGGCATTTGGGAAAAGGAAGAGGAGACTGTTCTTAAAGAGCTGCAAATATGCTAAAAATTACTGTCATTATATGGTACCAGTAAGCTCAGAAATATATTAGAAGCATTCTAATAGCATCATTCATGATATCTTCATGTGAAATTGGATGCCCAGAAACGAAAGCATAAGCAATAAATGTACTGGAAGGTCAGAGGAAGAATTTGGCACTGTCAGAATGGACTGGGTCTAAATACTTTTCCTGGTGCAGAAAAATAGCCATTAAAAAAAAATGATTGTTGCTATTTATGAGCATCAGGTTGCTAAGTGACATCATGTGATGCTCACTGCTTCATCGGCCACCCACAGTTCTCAAGGAATAGCAACAGAGGGGGTGAAAGGGGTGAAAGAAAACCAAAAGGCTGAGTTACTATTAAAAAAATAAAGGCCTACAGTTCAAGGCAAAGCAAAATAATCTTTCTAAAAATACCATCATTTTTCCTAGGAGAATCCAATAGAATTATGCTAAGAACTCTTCAGAATAGCAACGTATGTGTGAACCACCTGAAAGACGGAGCCTAAGGACCAAAACCTCACCCCACCTGAAATATAAGGCAGGCACCTGCTTTTATCTGTATATACATATATGTATAGACATGTGCATGCACGTGAGTTTGTATTAAATTTTCCATGAGAGGAAGACTGCACACATTAAAGGCCACATCATACATTTTTTATTTTCTTCTAATGCTGTCAGATTTCAGTAATTTGGGCTCAAATGCTTCATGCTCCTTTCATTTACTAATTTTTTTGTTATTTCAGCCATGTCACATCAGCTGCTTCACACAGATTAGATTATTTAAGAAATTATTTCACTGAATCCTTAGTACTTCCTGTGCTTTGCAGTCTCCTGAGGTTTATGAGAGGAACTGGGACAAGGACAAGATTGAGATGGAGAGGAGAAAAAGTCTGGATCAAACACCCCAAGAAAGCATGCATAAGAAACTGATGAGCATGGATGTAGAAACAGAGAAGATGGAGAAGAGACAAAAGACTCCATAATTAATCTATTCCTGTTGTCTCATAAGTAAACATTTAATGGTATATGTTGGAGATCATTCAAATCCTCATCACTTCCTATTTTGGATACTCCTATCACTCAGGTCTTGAGAAGCATGGCTCACAAAGCAAGCATGCTCAGGCTCTCTCACTAGTGTATCTTTTTATCTGTTAATATTTAACCATTTTTTAATCACCCATTTTTTTTCTTTAACCCTCTCTCTATGACTTCTTTTTGATGGTTTTTTGAATGTTTTACTCTGGACCACAAACATTCATTTTAACTTTACTGATGCTTTGCATTAACCTTTACTATTGTAATACTAAGATACAAAATTATTAAGAATATAGATAAATCCTAAATATCTCTTCTACTACTTTCTCACAGTCTCCTGTTGATTCTTTTCAGATTCTTTCAATCATGTCATCCACAGACTCTGGCAGTTTTCATTTTCATACTACAGATTACTAATTTGATGTCTGTTGTTCAGAGAAAACCATTTAAGATATTGAATTATGTCGTGGGGCTAAAAATGAAAGTAAAAACAGTCGAGCCGTGTTGCGGCGGCGGCTGGGCGGCGCAGCCCTGTGGAGCGGCGGCGGCGGTGGTCCGAGCTGAATCAGCTGGCGCGAGCCCAGCAGATTGCCGCCTCCGCCACCCCTCCATCTCCCGGCCGCGGTCCGCTCCGGGGCACGTGCCGTGGGGGCAGCGGCGACACCTCCTCGTCCCCCCGGGAGTGCAGGGCCAGCCCCTTGCCTGCGGCGGCGAAAAAGCAGCAGCTGCAAGCGGCGCGGGCAGCTGCGCTGGAATGTGACGATTCTGGCTCGACGCTGCCATGCAGACCGACCACATGGCCATTGCAGGGTGGCGCCAACGGCAGCAGCGGCCCAGCAGCGGCGCCAGGGCTGCAGCGGCCACGAAGCGGCCGCGACGGTTCGGCCCGCTGCGCTGGCGCTGCC